>CAKMYN010000035.1:0-65789 GCA_929113105.1 Agrypnus murinus
CAGGTTGTCTCACGGTAGTGGCTATAGCTACCTCCGTAGTGACGTTTGTTGTTGCATTGAAAACTCAATGTCTTCGAGCCGAAACTACAAATGTGTGGTTGGCTACTATCTGTGAAACCTTGTGTTATACATTGTTTCTAGTTTGTTGCTTAAATTCTATTTCTTCTATCTGCTATGCCGTACTGATGAGCACTAATAAGTGCGAAACACGTGTATACGGCTGCAACTAACTTTCTCTTATAAATCTCTTGCGCGAATTCCCATTATTATCCCTTTGTTATATGTTTATATACGCGCATTAATCTTTCTATTCATGTTGATATGTTTTTGGGATCAGGTTGTCTCACGGTAGTGGCTATAGCTACCTCCGTAGTGACGTTTGTTGTTGCATTGAAAACTCAATGTCTTCGAGCCGAAACTACAAATGTGTGGTTGGCTACTATCTGTGAAACCTTGTGTTATACATTGTTTCTAGTTTGTTGCTTAAATTCTATTTCTTCTATCTGCTATGCCGTACTGATGAGCACTAATAAGTGCGAAACACGTGTATACGGCTGCAACTAACTTTCTCTTATAAATCTCTTGCGCGAATTCCCATTATTATCCCTTTGTTATATGTTTATATACGCGCATTAATCTTTCTATTCATGTTGATATGTTTTGGGATCAGGTTGTCTCACGGTAGTGGCTATAGCTACCTCCGTAGTGACGTTTGTTGTTGCATTGAAAACTCAATGTCTTCGAGCCGAAACTACAAATGTGTGGTTGGCTACTATCTGTGAAACCTTGTGTTATACATTGTTTCTAGTTTGTTGCTTAAATTCTATTTCTTCTATCTGCTATGCCGTACTGATGAGCACTAATAAGTGCGAAACACGTGTATACGGCTGCAACTAACTTTCTCTTATAAATCTCTTGCGCGAATTCCCATTATTATCCCTTTGTTATATATATATATATATATATATATATATATATATATATATATATATATATTATATATATATATATATATATATATTATATATATATATATATATATATATATATATATATATATATATATATTATATATAATATATAATATATATATATATATATATATATATATATATATATATTATATATATATATATATAATATATATATATATATATTATATATATATATATATATATATATATATATATATATATATATATATATATATATATATATATATATATATATATATATATATATATATATATATATATATATATATATATATATATATATATATATATATATATATATATATATATATATATATATATATATATATATATATATATATATATATATATATATATATATATATATATATATATATATATATTTATATATATAAAAAAACTAAATAATAATATGGTTTTATTATATTAAGTGAATAAGTAAGTTTTTAAAAAGCCTTCGGCCACATGGTATAATGAAACTAACATGTGCTGTTTAAGAGCGTTCTTTGGAGAACATATTTAATTACATATATTGCATTCAAATGGCTTTTAACCACTACGAGTAGAAATGTGCTGTTTAAGATAGCTGTTATGTGAACACTTATAACCACAAATTTTACTTGTAACCACATACAGAACATTCAAATGACTTTTCGCCACTATGAGTAGACATGTGTTTTTTAAGATCACTCTTTTGTGTACATTTATAATTACATACATTACATTCAAATGGTCTTTCTCCAGTATGAGATGACATGTGTTCTTTAAGATAACTCTTTCGTATACATTTATAACTACATATATTACATTCAAATGGCTTTTCTCCAGTATGAGTTGATATGTGTTCTTTAAGATGACTCTTTCGTGTACATTTATAAATACATATATTACATTCAAATGGCTTTTCTCCAGTATAAGTTGATATGTGTTCTTTAAGATGACTCTTTCGTATACATTTATAACTACATATATTACATTCAAATGGCTTTTCACCACTATGAGTTGACATGTGTCGCTTAAGTTTGCTCTTTTGTAAACTCTTGTAACCACATATATTACATTTGAATGGCTTTTCACCACTATGAAGACACATATGATGTTTTAGACTACTTTTTGGTGAACATTTATAATCACATATATTCGATTAAAATGGCTTTTCACCACTATGAGTTGACATGTGTTTTTTTAAGATAATGCTTTTGTGAACATTTATAACTACATATATAACATTCAAATGGCTTTTCTCCAGTATGAGATGACATGTGTTCTTTAAGACGACTCTTTCGTATACATTTATAACTACATATATTACATTCAAATGGCTTTTCACCACTATGAGTTGACATGTGTCGCTTAAGATTACCTTTTTGTGAACATTTATAACTACATATATTACATTCAAATGGCTTTTCTCCACTATGAGTTAACATGTGTCGTTTAAGTTCGCGCTTTTGTGAACATTTATAATTACATATATTACATTCAAATGGCTTTTCTCCACTATGAGTTAACATGTGTCGTTTAAGTTCGCGCTTTTGTGAACATTTATAATTACATATATTACATTTAAATGGCTTTTCGCCACTATGAGTAAACATGTGTTTTTTAAGATCACTCTTTCGTATACATTTATAACTACATATATTACATTCAAATGGCTTTTCTTCAGTATGAGTTGACATGTGTTCTTTAAGTCTGATCTTTCGTATACATTTATAACCACATATATTACATTCAAATGGCTTTTCACCACTATGAATAGACATGTGTTGTTTGAGATTACGTTTTTGTGAAAATTTATATTCACATATATTACATGGAAATAGCATTTTACCACTATGAATGAACACATCATCGCTACGGGTGGCCATGTGTTTATTTACATTACTTTTTTAAAATATTTATAATTAAATGGCTTATCACCATTATGAGTAGACTGAGGTGTTTAAGTTGATTATTTTGGAAACATTTATAGTTGTACGTATTACATTTCAGTGGCATTTTACCACTATGTATATTTCACTCATCATCTCAATTTTGGCATTTCCATTATCCGTGAACGTACATTAATGTTGGTTTGCTTTGACTGTTGTTATCTCTTTGTCATTCATTATCATTATAAACTTACAAGTTAAAAATACTTGTTTTTCATGAAAATTGTTTTCATTTACATACAGTCACTAAATTATGTAATATGTAACTTGGACTTTTCTGGAATGAAGAAATTTCGAAAATAGATGTATATTGGTATAGGTGTAATAAAATGAACCATTTACCTGATAGCAAAAACATTAATTATTGTTCCAATACACAAGCTTGTTGACAGTACCAGAATGGTATATGTCGATGCCATTAGTGAGCACCTGTAAGTGGTATCGATTACTTAAAGCGCTAGAAAAGCATCTCAAAAACCACTTTTAGCAAGTTTTACTCTATATTTTTTAGGTCATTTAAATCATCACACTGAACAATATAATCTACAAGCAGCAAAACAGCAAGAATTAATTTTAATGAAATTGAACGTGGTGTCGGCAACATCAAATCGAGAAATCCCCTAAAAGCACCTTGATATGTCCTCAGACAGTGTTGTAACAGGTACACTTTTTTGTGTATCTAGATACAGATACTGATACCACAGTATAATATAATACAGTAGTTTCACTCCCTGTTTTTTTTGTCACATAATTTCTACGCGCATAATCGACTCCGGGCGAGCAGCGCAGTAAATTCTAACCTCTAAATCGTACTGTTAAAGTGTTAACACCACGTGTTTAAATGCGATCGGTTTCCACAGTGTGCTAAGTTTTTTGGTTTTCACCAAGATAAAAAATAGAGAAATGCCACGATACAAGTTTTAATTAGTTTGTTAATATATTAATTAAAGTGTTTTCTGCTGTATAATTTGTATGTAAAAAATTAAAAACTTATAAGCAAAATAAAATATATTAATGCAATTATCTACTTTTTATTAGTAAATGTATATTTGTATTAAATATAACATTTCTTACAATGAATTTTCAAGATAAAAATATAATCCTGGGGTGCAGAGCTTTTCTCAAAGCTAATTCACACTGTATAAAAGGTATCACCTATGAATTTTATAAGATTCAAGATTTCTCCAAGGAACGCAGAGGGACAAATAAACAGTTTGAAGCTCTGTAGTTCTAAAAATACTAAATGTTTTAAATATCTGTTTCGCATGTTAGTAATTTAAACATTCAATGTTTGCGTTAGGGTATATGTTATCTAAATAGAGAGCAATTTATGGTATCATTTGAGGTTATATCTTATGTTTGTCGTCCAGTAACTTAATACTTTTGGATTACCCTATTATGTTTATTATGATTATTCTTTCTACAAGAATTAAAGAAACAAGAAATTTAAATTTTGAAAACTCCACGTCATTAAATTATTTCTCAGCATTTTTTTTTGTTAGTTTATAACGGAACTTTTAGAAGGGCCGTACAAAAACCATCACTAAAGAGGTTAGATATTCAAATATCCCGCTACAACAATTTGAAATTGCCGCTAGAAAATAAGCGGGCATATCGACTCCTGGGTAGTTGCGCCAAAACACGACGGCGACACAAACATCAAAGAGACCGACACAGAGTGAAACTATTGTATTATATTATACTGTGCTGATACTATCAGAAAAAGGTACCTAGATACAGATACAGATACTTTTTCTATGAAGTATCTAGATCCAAATACAAAACCTAACATAATGTATCTAGATACATTTCTAGATACTGTAAATATTTTTTACTGTAATCACCCCCGGAAATAAGAACTTCCTAGGCAATTTTTTATACTAAAAAAGGCCATTTAACTAAGCATCAATTCCAGGACTAGTCTAGGACAGCAATATTTATTAAAATTTATATATACCTTTTAAAGATGGATAATTATTAAGCGGAAAACAATTTCTAAAGATAAGTACAGTGTGAATTCAAACCTTTACACTTTTCAGAATTGTGTTCTTTTCACACTTACTTTCATTAATATTTTAAAATAAATTATTATTAAAGCATTCCAAACATGATATTTGTGTAGATTTTCCATCTTCAGACTTGGTGTTGTGCGGAATATGAATAACTTGAATAAACTCCAATAGTTTTCCTTGTTTGAACGCTTAGAAAATGTTTTACCACTTTAACAGAAACCAACATAGCCTAGATATTACTTCTGAGAACTTAATTTTAAATTATGTGTTAGAATGATTCACACTATAACAATTTTGCAAGTTCTTACCCAAATAGCAAAATCTGTCTATACCAGGAAAGGTTTGCGCACATGTGCTAATAAAAATATATGTGATATTATTGATGAAATGTAAGCACGTACACGCAGTCTGCATTTGGTATAGACAGATTTTGTTACTTGGGTAGTGATAAGTATCGTATTGAATCAAGTAGACTAATAAACACAAACAAAGAAGCCTGTAAAATATTGGTTTTGTCAATAATAGTACATTACATACCGAGGCCGAAAGTACTCCATTCCTGTCGAGAGAACAATATAGTTTACCGAGAGGCGATAGCCTCGAGGTGAACTAGTTCTCGAGACACAGGAATGGTACTTTTGCCGAGGTTTGTATACTATTTTATTCGCAATCGTCCTTTAAATACCGAATTATCTAAATTTCTTGACAGATGCAAAATGTCATCGGTTGGGATTGGCATAACGTATGTCGCCACTTACATCATCAAATTCGATCGCATAATATTTCGAGGATTTTATTGAATAGGAGTATTTATAAATTAATAATAATACCTGGGTACTCGTTCTTTAGCAACCAAGGTCCGCAACATTACCAAACATGATTTATACAGCCATTTATACACCGCATTTGGCGATGTAATTTTCTGCGCGCCACCTAGTAGCTGAATTTAAAGACACGTAGAGGTGCGAAAATAGGTCGTTTCGGACCATGAGAATGTCAAAGTTACAAACAATGATGTATTTTCGGACCTCTAAATGGTCAGGAATGGACTCATTACCAATACGATTGCGAATAAACATATTTGTATTTCAGTCCATACTTTACGTCAAGTTATTAAAAATAGTATCAACGAGCCCTTATAGAGCCACATAACACTTACTACTATTACACCACAAATGTCGCTAAATATAGTTGCTTTTACTTAATGTCCTTGTAACCAAATAGATTATACTTACTCTTTAACATATTTTTAATTGTACTTCATCAGATAGGTAGTTCTTAGACAGTTCTCAAATTGACTGTTGCAGAAAAAATAGAAGTATGTAACAAGTGCAGCCCGTACAGTGCCTTTACTGTATTCACAGCCTTAGGGGACTCACCTAGGGTTTGTCATGGTACTTATCTACAAGTCCAGTCAAATATACATTCTAGACTGGTTACATAAATAATAAATAACTATTATGTGTAATTAACGAGCGTCTCGCGCCAGATGCGATCCGGTGTTAATTTGACATCGCAGGATTTGACATCGTAGGATTTGACATCGTATTTTTTGTACCTAACCTATTTAAAATAGGTTTCGTTTTCGTTTTATTTATAAGATTTGATAAAACATATCACTGTACATAAAGTGGAAATTGGGTATAATGAGTTTCAGTTTGAATCTTCTTCAGGTAAGCTCCTGGATTTGATAATAATAATATTTTATTTAACTATGTTATGCAGTAGTGTTTATAGCAAGTCATAAAAAAAGTAACTATATATAAGAACATATCAATGTATATAATAAATAATTTCAATCAATTTTCTAGCATATCATCGACGGAAAGACCAAATCCAGGAAAGCAATTTGTCATCGTATTTTCTGCATACTTCATTTAAATTATTAGCCGATGGCAGTAAGAAAGAATTTTACAACTGTCATTGCTCCTATAATTACATAAACAAGGGGAAAGGTGTAAGACATTTTAAAAGCGAAGGAATAAATAAAATTGGAAAAGCTTGTCCTTCAAGGATGGAGGTTTTGACTAAAAGCGAGGGACTTATTCTGGTGAAGTTTTGGATAACCCATGTAGGTCACTCACTTGACATTGTCTGTTTTCTTAAACAAAGAAACGAGCTAAAATTGCAAGTATGTAGACATGCCCTTATTTAAAAACCATAATTTAGTAAACAATTTTTTGTATTCTAGATAAATTAAAAGGAGGCGCAACTTTTGTACACATATTAGATGATATTCGGGATGCTGGTTTGATAAAAGAAGAATTACAACGAATCCTGCTAAAAAATATATTGGCTAGTCTTTTAAATAAAACAGATGTTATTATAAACATTCATACAAGGTTCGACCATACATACACTTCGTAATTTGATTTTTCCTATTGACAGGAATGCTATAATAATATTAGTTTTAATATTTTTAATTAGATATTTAATATTTATGTAAATGTAATTATTGTTTTTGCCTGAATCGTTATTGTTGAATTCTCATTATATTTATATTTAATATTACCTATCCTGTTTTCTTAAACATATTTCTGCCCTTGATAAATCTGATTTTTTGCATATTGATAATAATGAAAGTTGACTTTTCTTAAGCATTTTTTTAAATTACGTTCGTAAAAAATAAATTTCAATCCCTTCTTGAGGTTATTGTCAAAGGATACTACTTTTTCTAATTTCTTTAACATTTTGCATAAATCCTTTTAGGACAAATTTCTCAACTTACCATATGCAAAAAAAATATCGTGTGCAACACGTTAGAAAGTTTTTCTTTTCACTCATTTGCTTGATAAACACGTGAAAAAAGTATGACTTTCATAACTAGTTGTACAATATACTATTCTATAAGCATTTATTAATTTATATCCATAAAACAGATTTTTGTACAGGGAATTTAAAGTAGGTATTTTCTGGAAGCTATCGGCAAGTAAATTTTAAAATTGGCGCTATTAATTTTGTTTGACCTTTGGCAGAAGCATTGCTAGTGCTACAGTTAATGTGGGAGACATTGCGCTTCTTAATGAATCTACTTTTGGACATACGCAATGCTGGAAATAGTGCCGTTCTGGAACATGTTACGGAACCTTTTGCAAGTGAGATCGTAGAATCACTTTTAAGATATATTCCTGTAAATCCTTACAAGGAATTATACAATGATGAATATGAACATTTAAATATAATTTGAAGTTGAAGTGTAGTTTTAAACTTTATTTTTAAATAAACAAGTACAATTTCTAGTTTAATTTTTTTTATTGTAAAAGATATATTTACACAGTTTTCACTTAACATTAATATACCGGGTACTGCAAGGGAGTATTTTAGGATCCCATTTGTTTAGTCCATATATTAACGATGTTAGTAATGTCATTATAAATGTAAATTTTATTTAGCGTTGACTGTCTCCAGCCTTACTTCGTGGAACTCCATAATCATAAAATAGAATATAAATACAAAGATTAGTTACAGTTTCACAAGTTTTATTAGTATCTTAACCTGACAATATTGTTTCGACATTAAATGTCATTATCAAAGGTAGATAAGATTGATAAACAAACACTATTGTTTTTTTTTGTTTTTGTTTATTTTGTTTGTTTATCAATCTTATCTACCTTTGATAATGACATTTAATGTCAAAGCAATATTGTCAATATTGCTGACAACATGGTTGCGTACTAGGGTGGTTCTTATTTGGGCCATGTTGGAATTTCGGTTTTGCCGGGTGCCCATTTGATTCCAAAAAATGAACTGAAAATTTCAAGACCAATACGAACTTCCTATCTCTATTCCAATCATTCGCTGTAACGAGGAGAAGTTTACCATTTAAAATACATGGAGTTTTTTCAATTCTTATGCATATATTTGACCACTGGGACAAATTTTTAAAAAAAATTTGAAAATTGATTTTATAGAATTAACGAGCATCGATGCTACTTTTAGGTGAAAAAAAAATTATATGGGACATTCTACATCACTTCAACCCTAATTGAACGGTGCCTTATTTTGAACTTATTTGTAGATCGTTGGTTGGAAAAAATCGAATACTCCACATAATTTTTTTTGTGCCTAAAAGTAGTATCGAACACTGTTAATTCCAAAAAAATCAATTTTCAAATTTTTTCTCAACAATTTGTCCCAGTGGACAAATACATAAGAAGTGAAAAAAGCGTGCATTTTAAATGGGAAACTTCTCTTCGTTACAGCGAATGATTAGAATAGAGATAAGAAGTTCGTATTGGTACTAAAATTTTTGGTTTTGTTTTTAGAATCAAATAGGCACCCGGCAAAACTGAAATTCCAACATGACCCAAACAAGAACCAACCTATTGCGTACATTAGTGGGAGGAATAATATTGGTATTCAAAGGGAAATAAAACTAAATTGTTAATTATTGGTAAAGGGAGTGGATATCTAGAGGTTTTTAATAATTTTGGAGTTAATGTTAATGGTGAGATCGTAGAAACAGTAGTCATAAATATTTGGGATTATTGATAAAAAATTAAAATTTGATGAACACATTAATTACATTTGTAAAAAGATTTTTTCAAAGAAATGGGGTTTTGGGAAGATGTACCTAGTGATTATTTGACAACTTGATCAAAAAGATTGGTTTTTAATACTATAATACTAATACATTTTTGTTTTGCTGCTACTATTTTATTTATGGGGAATAAAGGAAACTTGAATAAGTTACAACTTCTACAAAATAAAGCAATGAGAGTAATACTTAATTGCAATAGATATACTAGAGTGGAATACATGAGTACATCAGGGTTAACATTGAAACTTATTAAAATCCAGGTTGTTTTTGTACATAAAATGAAATGAGGGTTATTACAATATTTGACTGATAATTTAATGTTAGTAAATGATATTCATAATCACAATACTAGGTTTAACAATAATTTTTATTTAAGTCTAAGAAAACCATCAAAAGCGCAAAGTTTTTATAATGGAATTATTCTTTATAATCAATTGCCTGAACACATCAAAGGATTAATTAAAAATGTTTAAAACAAAAGTGAAAGAATTCTTTATATCTGTCATGTAGTCATATATACAACACATATGTATAACTTCCAAAAAGCAAATATCCCTTGATATATCTGTAAATTCGAAATGTGCATTAACCTTCAGACGCTTTTTCCTTCGTTCGTATCTTTCCTGTTTGGTTGTTATTGCTGTACCTGCTGTTTTATAGCCCAAATAAATACTGGGAAACCCAATCAGGATTTAAATTGTCTTCTAAATCAGCTGGTTTTCCTAGAAGAAAATTCAAATTAGAACATTTTTAAATTTTAGAAATGTTCTAAGTTTCGGAATGAAATATGTTATATGCATACCTGAAATAAAGTGCTTGGAACACAGTCTTGTATATTTTGTATTATTTTCAGCTAAATCTGCCCATTTAATAGCATTTAGCCATTGTCTTCTTCGTTCAACAGCTAAATCGTTTAGATGTTAATTATGTTTATATGCAGTAACAGCAGGAATTCTAAAAAACCTAACTACATCTCTGTTTGATCTATTGGTATACCCAACTACTGCACAAAATTAAGGCATTTTAAAACTCTTTTGTTCTACAAATATAACTAAAATTATTTATAAGTTACTTCAATGCTATACACAACAAACCTTTGTTTGTCATCCATCAGCCACATTGAATTTTATTTGACAGCTGGTTGGATTGCCTATTGTCAAATCTTGCGATGTCAAATACACGTCGGATCGCATATGGAAATCTCGCACAATATTGTGCATATCTTTCTTCTCTAAAAGTAGGATTCGCTGGTGATTCTTCTTTTGTCAAACTAGCATCGCAAATATCATCCAATATATGCTCAAAAGTTACACCTTCTTTTAATTTGCCTGGAACCCAAAAAATTGTTTACTAAATTATGGTTTTTAAATAAGGGCGTGTTGTACCTGCAATTTCAGCTCTTGTTTCTTTGCTTAAAAAAACACGGCCAATGTCAAGTGAGTGACCTACATGGTTTATCCAAAACTTTACCAAAATAAGTCCATCACTTTTAGTTAAAACCTCCATCCTTGAAGGACAAGCTTTCCCAATTTTATTTGTTCCTTTGCTTTTAAAATGCCTTACACCTTTCCCCTTGTTTATGTAATTATAGGAGCGATGACAGTTGTAAAATTCTTTTTTACTGCCATCCGCTAATAATTGACATGAAGTATGCAGAACATACAACGATAGATTGCTGTTTGCATTGCATCGATGAAATGCTAGAAAATTATATTTCATAAGCGATCGTACACCTATCAAATCCAGAAGCTTACCTGAAGAAGATTCAAACTGAAACTCATTATACCCAATTTGCACTTTATGTACAGCGGTCATGTGTTTTCTCAAATCTGCATAATTTCTGAAATATTCAGAACAATTTTCAAAAGCACATTTAATTCTGGAATTTCGGGTACGTTTTTCCTATGAAGCAATAATTCCATGGATTTGCTTTTGATGACGGGAAAAGTTCGATTTATTAACAAATTGCTGACCACATATATCACAAATTTCCCTAATGGTTTTTAGTGCAAAAGGGATCCCTGTCGCGTATTATTCTTATATGAACGTATAGATTTCTCTTTTTAGTGAATGTAACATCACATTCCTCGCAAATAATCTCTTCCATAGTTGATATGCACGAAATATAAATAAAACGAAAACGAAACTTCAGTTTTAAATAGGTTAGGTACTACAAATAAATTGTCAAATCCTGCGATGTCAAAAATCTTGCGATGTCAAATCCTGCGATGTCAAATACTGCGATGTCAAATATACATCGGATCGCATCTGGCGCGAGACGCTCGTTTAAGAATGATTTGCATATATTCAGTAATAACATTTTTACATATTTTTATTTTATATTTACATTTTTCAAATTCTTTAAAACCTTCTATTTGACACCAGTGTCACATTTACAAGGTTACAAGTTACAAAGCTTATTTAAAAAACTGTTTATTTTTTTTCAAAATCAGATGCATTTCAAACGTAGCATCTGCCATTTTATTTCTTCTGGGCGTTAAAAGACAGCCTGCAGTACTAAACAACCGTTCGACTGCAGCAGATGAGGGTAGAATGGTATTGTATTTACCAAGGAAGTTTAAGTAGGGGGAAGAGGCATGATGCAATTGCTGGGCTGTAAAAGTGAAGCCTGCAGTGGAGTAAGGGGACTACAAATTTGACAGCACACATGTAAATACAATGCAGCGTTGGGTTCAGTAAATTGTTTAAAATATTATTCAGGACACCGTTAATATGAAACTCTTTTATTTTTTTCATTAATTACTTTAATTTATTTGTCACCTTAATTACAATTATAAATTGAAATACATAATCGTAACATTTCTAAGAAATTTGCAAATTCTGTAAAAAAATGATTATTTCTAAATTTTTAACTTCAAATTTCACGATTATTAATTATCTGTATGTAAATAATTTTTACATGTAAACGCCGCGCCGAGTGATTCTCCTAAACGACCTAAACGGACAATAACTCCGCCAGTACGAATTTAAAAGTTTACTGCGTACCGATGACAATGCATGTATACTTCATAAATCGTTTTAGAGATGGTTCTCTGTAATTATTTAATTAAAAAAAGAACATTTTTATACAATATGTGATAACACTCCCAATATAAATACAAATTAAGTACTACGGACCTGATGATGTCCGAGTAAAAAGTTATTAATGACGCAAATATAAGGAAAAACTACTTAATGATGCATTATTACTCCAGGTTTTTGTTTTTTGTGATATCTAATATCACTTCTACACCATCTAATCGAGTATCCAGACCTTTTTATTTGTTTTTAATTTAGTTTTTAACAAATAAAATCTTTATCGCACCGTTTGACAGCCAAATTTAAAACTTGACAAGTTGTGCACACTTGAGGCTTCATGTGCACACCTCTTATGCCACTTCCCCCTATTTAAACTTCCTTGGTATTTACGAAACACTGACTGTACTGTCTTATATTGCAATACAGATTTAATGTCCTTACTTTTATTTTGCAAAAAAGTCATTGCTTCAACTTCCACAGATATTGTAGATGATAAATTACCTTGTGCTGTATCTGGACTTCCTAAAATTTTAAAAAAGCCATCGTCCTCTGTAGAATCTTCACTACTCTCAGTATTGGTATTTAACTGTTCCAATTCAGCAAGAAATAGTAATTTACACTTATTAATTAGCTGAGGGTCTGAAATCCATTTCAATTTAAATTTAGGGTGTGAAATTGTAGCAAGTAAATAAGGTTTAGCTGTACTACTATTAAAATCAAAAATTGCTTCAAATCGTGTATTCATTCTATTTAAAATTGCATTTTTTAGCGAATTACAATAAAGCAAATTTGTAATTTGCATTAGATTTGTCTTCACTTGCAATAATGTAGGCAGCACGTAGCCTAAATAACAACTATTTTCTCCTTGTAGAATGTCTGTTGCTTCTGCCAAGGTTTTCATAACTAAAATGTATTCACTTAAAAATTCTAACTCGATATTTTTCAGTTTGGTAATTTCCAGTTTTTCACATATTTCCCCTAAATGACCTTTAATAGATCATATCTTTAGACATCGAAAATGTGGTGGAAGAATTATGTCACCATCATTGTCATCAGCTTCTAATGTACTTAAGTCTGGAATGTGCTCAACAATCAGATTGTCTTCCATTTCAGTTAAAAAATCGAGATCGCCAATTGAAATACAATCTGGTATATGGAAGACTTTAAATGATATAACAAAATTTGATGCATTGTCCGTGACAGTTCCAACAATTTTGGAACTACTTGTTAAATTGAAGTTGTGATGGATATTAAACAATAAATTTCCTATTTCTTTGTAGGTGTGTGAAAATTTTATTCGCTTACATGCTAGTACAGCTGATTTTCTATTGCAATCACCATCAAGATAATGACACGTTACACCCATGTAGCTTTTATTATTAGAGCTCCAGATATCTGCAGTTGTGCATATATAGGCAACTCCTTCTAACTCCTGCTTCAAATTATTCATTGTTAAGTCACTTCGATGTTCCATTTTATTCCGAATATTTTTGCGACATGGTGTTTTCCCACCTTTAGACAATCCAGCAACTAAAGCTTTGAATGACTGTTTTTCCACCGTAAAAATGGGCAACATTTCATCTTCTAAATAATTTAGAATCAAGTTATCAATCTCTTCTTGTAACAAATTTTGAGTTTGGCACCTCTGAAACGGTGTTACAAACACTTTTCGTGCTGGTTCTGCTTCATCAGAAAATCTGTAATTTGTTGCACAATGTTGTTTTTTATACGCTAAGGAAAATAGAATATTAACATTACCTTTTTTATTATTCTTAATTACCTTACCCTTAAATGTTTATAAAAACTGTCAGTGGCCGATTTGAAATCGCTAATAATGCTTCTTTTATTGCACATTTGGCATTCTGCTCTAACAGTATCTTTTTCAGGATTGTCAGCTTCCGATACAATTTTAAAAAATTTACCATCCAAAATTACTGGAATTTGTGGCATTTTTTATTTTTATTCAATTAGAAATTGCTCAGTATTTAATTTTAATAACGTAATAGTATATTACATGTTGAGTTGGTAAAGGATATCTTTACAAGCCAAGCGATAATTGTTTGACCGAGACGGTACGTCGAGGTCAAACAATATCGCGAGGCGTGGAAACTTTACCAACGAAACATGTATACTATTTTATTCACAATAATTAGACTTAAGATAATCAAAATAAAAAGTAATTTTAAATTTTAAAATAAATTTTTTATAAACTGTCATAATTTCAATCAGAGCCATCTATCGACCAAAAGAAATTTTAAGTAAGGTTTCATTCTTCGCGGCTAGATAGCGATGTATGCGCTCAGTATTTTAAAATTAGAAATTAATTAATTCCATTGTAATTATTAAATATAAAATACGGAAAAATAAAAATAAAACTAATATTAAATAAAAAATATGTTTTTAGCGTTAAATATACATATTTATAAAAACTTAAATTTAAATCGGATAAAACGTCCTGTTTTAAATTATTCAGAAAAAAAAGTTGGCCATAACTTTACATGTCAGTTTTACACACATGTAAAGGAAATTGTTAACCACTTTGGTGTTGCTATAGCAATAGCTTACTTTCCAAGGTTTTTACAACATATGAAATGTACATATTGCAATATGATTGTGAATAAAAACATAAAAGCTATGAAAAGATCGTTTGACAACTGGACCATAATGCAAAGCAGTAATGTGTCATACAATCGGTAATATCATCATTCTGTAATAATATTTATATCCGATTGCATTATAAAGTACTGTTTATTGTATTGTTTTGCAGCAGTGAACTGGCTTATTATTGTACTCGTAAAATATAGTGGTAGTAGTAAAATAAAGTATATAGTAGTAAAATAAAGTATGACAACTGTATATTACATGTCAGATTTTCTTGTCATGAATAGATGTCAAATTTATCAACTGATTTTTTTTGATAATTAGCCAATTTTAGGAATCGAACATAAAGCTTTGTATGCAACTCTTACATAATCGGACCTTATAGACTCGCCCTTTTTATAGGCCTTGCACGCTTCGCTCACTCGGCCATAAACTGGGCTTGTCTATAATGTCCTACATTATGTACTTCTTACATAAATAGCTATTATTTCATTCCGTATTTCAAACAATTGTTTATATACTACAATTAGTAAAATAAAGCATAACTTGATCTCCGTTGTCAATGACACCGGAGTTCAAGACGTTCTTGATCTCCGTTGATGTTGGCAACGTAAAAATCATTTGATGTTGCATAACTGCCACACGTGACATGCTGCTTTTTATCTCCTTGGTTACGCGTATGATGACACAGACAAGGCAACTTGCTTCATTATACAATAAATTTGGATGAATTTTAAAAGGGAGAAATTAGGATTGAAATACGAAATAAAATAAAACAACTTATGCAATACGGAGATCAAGCTATACTTTAAATCCAAGAAGATGTATTATAACGCCGAGGCGCCAGCCGAGGCGTTATAATACATCTTCTTGGATTTAAAGTATAGCTTGATCTCCTAATTACATAATATATATTATTTTTAACGAGGTGACTGCCATCTAGTAGACTTCAACACAATTAGTAGAAAATTAGTTCTATATATGTCCGGCGGTTTATTTCAAACTAAAAATTCCGCACATCATTGACAGTTTTTGTATTATAAAAATAGTATCTGTACAATACAGATACACAAATACTACAGAAAACGTACCTAGATCCAAATACAGTTAGAAAATTTTAAAAGTATCTAGATATGTATCTAGGTACCATACAAGTATCTAGATACTGTATCTAGATACTTGTATCCAGATACATTACAACACTGTCCTCAGACTTAAAATAAAATACCTAGATTTGCATAACCTCTTATTGACTATACAGCATGTATTGTAAATAATTGTTTTTCCTTATCGAGCAACATGAATACACAAGAGGGAAAAAATGCAAAAATGGTCATATTATCTCAAAAATAAACTTCCACTAAAAATTTCTGGACACTCAAAAAATGCAACAAACTAAAACCGGTCCTGCTAGCGGATTCTCATTCCGTCGACTCGCAACATATGTTTCGAGTAAGGTCAGTTGGGGTAAGTGCGTTTTTGGGGCAAGTGCGACCATTTGTATTTATTTACAATGACTAATGTATAGAAAAGGCAAACACCACGAGAATATGGTCATCAGAGTTTTAGTTTGTAATATTTGAAATCTGGCAAACATGTATAGAAATATGAATAAATATTTCACGAGCGTCTCGCGCCACATGCGAGCCGATGTAAATTTGACATCGCAGGATTTGACAATAGGCAATCCAAGCAGCTGTCAAATAAAATTCAATATGGCTGATGGATGACAAACAAAGGTTTGTTGTGTATGGCATTGAAGTAACTTATAAATAATTTTAGTATATTTGTAGAACAAAAGAGGGTAATTATTCGATATTCGGACCCCTATCGTACATGCATACATACGGAAAGACCAAGCGCTACGGGTTTTCGTTCGAAAAACGTCATAAAAACAGGTAAAAATTATAAAATATTCTTATCAGATGACACAAACACCATTTTTAAGCCATTTTCACGTAAATACAGCCAACTTTTTTACTAACTGTAACCTAACATCATAACATTCTAACCTCAAAATAGCCATTTTAACATTGTTTTTCTTATTAATTACCGGCGCGATGTTTTTTCGGATTATTGTTCTCTAAGTTATCCTCTACAACTCAATATAATTGGTTTACCTGGGTTCAGAAGGGTCCGTATATCGAATAATTAATCAAAAGAGTTTTAAAATGCCTTAATTTTGTGCAGTAGTTGGTTGTACCAATAGATCAAACAGAGACGTAGTTAGGTTTTTTCAAATTCCTGCTGTTACTGCATATAAACATAAATAACATCTAAACGATTTAGCTGTTGAACGTAGAAGACAATGGCTAAATGCCATTAAACGAGCAGATTTAGCTGAAAATAATACAAAATATACAAGAGTGTGTTCCAAGCACTTTATTTCAGGTATACATATAACATATTTCATTCTGAAACTTGGAACATTTCTAAAATTAAGAAAATATTCTAATTTTTTTTTCTAGGAAAACCAGCTGATTTAGAAGACGATTTAAATCCTGATTGGGTTCCCAGTATTTATTAGGGCTATAAAACAGCAGGTACAGCAATAACAACCAAACAGGAAAGATACGAACGAAGGAAAAAGCATCGGAAGGTTAATGCACATTTCGAATTTACAGATATGATATCGAGGGATATTTGCTTTTTGGAAATTATGCATATGTGTTGTATATATGATTAGATGATAGATATAAAGAATTCTTTCACTTTTCTTTTAAACATTTTTAATTAATCCTTTGATGTGTTTAGGCAATTGATTATAAAGAATAATTCCATTATAAAAACTTGAATTTTGCGCTTTTGATGGATTTCTTCGACTTAAATAAAAATTATTGTTAAACCTAGTATTGTGATTGTGAATATCATTTACTAATATTAAATTATCAGTCAAATATTGTAATAACCCTCATTTCATTTTATGTACAAAAACAACCTGAATTTTAATAAAAGTTTCAATGTTAACCGTGATGTACTCATGTATTCCACTCTAGTATATCTATTGCAATTAAGTATTACTCTCATTGCTTTATTTTGTAGAAGTTGTAACTTATTCAAGTTTAATTTATTCCCCATAAATAAAATAGTAGCAGCAATACAAAAATGTATTGGTATTATAGTATTAAAAACCAATCTTTTTGATCAAGTTATCAAATAATCACTACATCTTCCCAAAAACCACATTTCTTTGAAAAAATCTTTTTATAAATGTAATTAATGTGTTCATCAAATTTTAATTCTTTTATCCATAATCCCAAATATTTATGACTTTCCTGTTTCTACGATCTCACCATTAACATTAACTCCAAAATTATTAAAAACCTCTAGATATCCACTCTCTTTACCAATAATTAACAATTTGGTTTTATTTCCCTTTGAATACCAATATTATTCCTCCCACTAATGTACGCAACCATGTTGTCAGCAAATAAAATTTACATTTATAATGACATTACTAACATCGTTAATATATAGACTAAACAAATGGGGTCCTAAAATACTCCCTTGCGGTACCCGGTATATTAATGTTAAGTGAAAACTGTGTAAATATATCTTTTACAATAAAAAAAAATGGAACTAGAAATTGTACTTGTTTATTTAAAAATAAGGTTTAAAACTACACTTCAACTTAAAATTATATTTAAATATTCATATTCATCATTGTATAATTCCTTGTAAGGATTTACAGGAATATATCTTAGAAGTAATTCTACAATCTCACTTGTAAAAGGTTCCGTAACACATTCCGGAACGGGACTACTTCCAGCATTGCGTATGTCCAAAAGTAGATTTATTATTTGGCTTTAATTAAGAGGCGCAATGTCTCTCACATTAACTGTAGCACTAGCAATATTTCTGCCAAAGGTCAAACACAAAATTAATGGTGCCCAATTTTAAAATTTACTTGCCGATAGCTTCCAGAAAATACCTACTTTAAATTCCCTGTAAAATAAATCTGTTTTATGGATATAAATTAATAAATGCTTATAGAATAGTATATTGTACAACTAGTTATGAAAGTCATACTTTTTTCCGTGTTTATCAAGCAAATGAGTGAAAAAAAACTTTCTAAAGTGTTGCATACGATATTTTTTTGCACATCGTAAGTTGAGAAATTTGTCGTAAAAGGATTTATGCAAAATGTTAAAGAAATTAGAAAAACGTAGTACCCTTTGACAATAACCTCAGAGGGGATTGAAATTTGTTTTTTACAAACATAATTCAAAAATGTGTTACTTTCATTATGATTTTTCGTTAAAAAAGGTCAATGTTCATTATCAATATGCAAAAAACAGATTTATCATCCCTTTTTTCATCAATTTAGTCGTTTTAACAATAATTTGTTTTGTACTAATAAACTACATCAACAAGATAGATTGGGAATCCATCAGGAGACAGTAACTCAACAGATATATAAAAAACTACCGTTTGTAGTAGCTTTAACGACTAAATTAAAAAAATTTTTACACAAACCTAATATAAAAATTGCTCATTACAATCCTGTAAGTGTTAGAGATGTTTTCTCCAAAACCAAAGATAAAACACCAATGATGAATGAGTCCAATGTAGTCTACTCCATCCCTTGTTTGGAATGTGGAAAGGTCTACATTGGACAGACTTCATCTTGGTTGAAAACTCGAATCACTCAACATAGAATTGATTGTAAATTAAAAAAACGAACATGCGCCTTGGCCATTCACACAAATGAAGCAAACCACTATCCAGATTTTAATAATTGCAAAATCCTTGAAAAAAAACATTACTATAAAGGCAGACTTTTTCTTGAAATGACACACATCCTAAACAATATTTATAATTCTCTTAATTTTAAAACTGATGTAGAAGGCCTCAGCATCATTTATTCTTATTTACTTAATTTTCAACAACCATATAATCAAAATACATTATCTTTCAATGAAAGTCTGCTATAAATTCATCTTGTTCGGTATTGAATTTTCAAAAATGGTCGCCTATTCTAATTTCATTTGTTATATACAAAAAAGTCATATAGACTTTTGTACTATCATGTAAATGTCTAACAATTTTAATTTATTTAAAATTCATCTACTCACAGTTCTGTAAGTACTATAATTGAATTAACACAAAAATAAGCCATTTGCTCATTATTTATTGCAATGTAGATAACCCTGACGAAGAAACAATAAAATAGTTTCGAAAGCTTGGAAAAGAACAAAGAAGTATTTATTGACTTACTATATGACCGATATCCCAATAAAGCTTAAATATATATATATATATATATATATATATATATATATATATATATATATATATATATATATATATATATATATATATATATATATATATATTGTGATGATATTTTGAATAAAATAAAAGAATTAAGGGTATAATATAATAAAAAACTAAAGGATACATTAAATAGACAAAATTACAATTTCAGTTGTGTCAAAAGAATGTACAATAAAAAAAACACCAGCTACCAGCAGACCTGCAAGTTTGGTTGCCTACCCAGCGACAATGTTTGCAACATGATTGTAATCCTTGACAATAATTATCGACACGAATATTCATTAATTAATCATAATAAAGGCATAAAGTCCTCACTGATGCCAAAGACAGCTTCAGGTCAGGTCAGGATCTGCAGCTGTCTTGGCAAAAACTTTGAAAAAAAAACACAGTTTTGACACTTTCTAATGACACTACGAATAGCAATTGTTTTATAGGTTGCTTGGATATGTTTTAATTGCTCGCAATGCATTGACTTGGCTTTTTTAAAACTGAACATAGGGAATGTCAATAGTCCTATGTTCAGTGAAATAAAATTCTCACTGTATATATATATATATATATATATATATATATATATATATATATATATATATATATATATATATATATATATATATATATATATATATATATATATATATATTGCGATGACTTCGCATAAAAAGAAATATTTTGATTTTCTTTTGCCCCACCTCGGCTAGCAAATAAAAATATAAGCGTTGAATTCGGCTAATTAAAAATAAAATAATGTTTTTATATTCACTTATTCCATGCTTACAAATAACGAATAATTACTGTTAGATCGTAGAAAAATTGTTTTATAAATAAATTAATTTAAAAAAAAAACTGTGTACTTTGGAAATGCGTTTCAACTTTCTTTATTTAAATTCTTATATGAATCAAAATTACTTTTTAATAGTTTTAAATAATGCACTAGTTACATAACAATGTTACGTGAATTCTGACTAAATCAAGTTTACGTAATAGAGTTAGGCGCCAGTTAAATAACTTAAAATAACAGAATTAAATTTTATAAAAATATCTCATCTCAGGGTGAATGTGGATTCCTGTAGGTTTTAAAAATATACAAATTGAAATTGAAATCACTTTTTAAAATTGAAATCTTAATTAAGTTTAATGGCTAAATTGTTCAAATCACTTAATTACACCTCACAAACGATAGTCTTTTCTTCATCAGATACCAAAGGAAATAACTTCCTACCTTTTTATAAAGCGATGCTTCTTCCTTTTTCTATAGATGTCCTCTTTCCAAAACCAATTGGCAGTGCAAGTCACTTATGTTGTCTCAGTGCCGATTTCCAATTCCGGTTGACTTCCTTCCTATTGCATGGCTTTCCCACATAACACCATCCACACTCTTGGTTTTGGTAACTCACTTTTGTTTTATTTTAATAACGGGTACTATATCTCTTTTTCGAAGAACTTGTATTTGCTTTTTGTGTTTAATTAAATTAAACACCGATTGATGGTTTTAATCGAAGATTTATTATCTTGCTTACTTAGCAAGTAAATTAACTTTAAAAGGTTTTTTATAAACGTATACACTTTTACAAATTATAACCTTTTTAATACTTTCGCTGTATTCCATTCACCAACCAACTTAACTATCTATTTACATTTGTACTATGTTATTTACATGACCTTACTCTTTCGCTTTATCTCAGGCACTGTCTTTACTCTTTCGTCGTTTAACAGTAAGTGTCTAATTACATTAATACTATATTTCTTACACGACTTTACTCCGTCGCTTTCTATCAGTAAGTCCAATTTACATTTTTTATTTATATTTCTTATATAGACTTTACTCTGTCGTTGTTTACCATGAAGTGTCTATTTACATTTTACTATTGTCTTTTAACACGATTTTACTGCGTCGCTTTATTTTACTGACTCTCCTAAAATTATAATTTTCTAAGCTTATATACAATTGACTATTTACATAATTATATTACACAATCTGACGTCACCTTACGAACTAATACAAACTGTACACTCATATAATACATAATAGCATGACACATCTATTACACATTATTATACAATACTTTTACGCAATAATAACGAACTATTTACAAAAACAAAACCTTAAAGAATCACATAACCCGTCGATATACTCATTTGAAATCATACATAATTGAATTACATCACAACAATAACTTGCGCACAACTGGATGTTACGTATACTTAAGTAATCGGTGAGTAAGCTGTTTGATAATAAATAGAAACATGTATTATTTAACCTTATTAAAAAGTATACACATTGATTTCAAAATCAATGACACTCCATTAAATAACTTAAATTTATTTTTAACAGGAAAAGTTGATAAAAATATTTCAAAAGTATTTAACAACGATTTTAGAATTTTCCAAAATTTTCCAAAATTTTGACACTAAAATCCACAGCAATATATATATATATATATATATATATATATATATATATATATATATATACATATATATATATATATATATATATACATATATATATATACATATATATATACATAATATATATATATATGTATATATATATATATATATATATATATATATATATATATATATATATATATATATATATACATACATATATATATATATATATATATATATATATATATATATATATATATATATATATATATATATATATATACATATATATATATATATATATATATATATATATATATATATATATATATATATATATATATATATATAAGAAAGAGTTATAATAATGGGATATCGCGCAACAGAGAAGAAAGAAAAAATAAGTTGCAGCCGTCTACACGTGTTTCACACTTATTAGTGATCATCAGGACGGCATAGCAAATGGAGTAAATATAGAAGCAACTAACTCAGAAAGATGTAACAACACAAGGTTTCACTGATAGCAGCCAACCGCACATTTGCAGTATCGGCCTGAAGACACTGAGTTTTCAGTGCAACAACAAACGTCACTACTGAGGCAGCTAAAGCCACTACCGTGAGACAACCAATCCCGAAGTATAATATCAATGATTAGAAGTAATAATGCGCGTAGAGATATACAAGAAAGAGTTATAATAATGGGATATCGCGCAACAGAGAAGAAAGAAAAAATAAGTTGCAGCCGTCTACACGTGTTTCACACTTATTAGTGATCATCAGGACGGCATAGCAAATGGAGTAAATATAGAAGCAACTAACTCAGAAAGATGTAACAACACAAGGTTTCACTGATAGCAGCCAACCGCACATTTGCAGTATCGGCCTGAAGACACTGAGTTTTCAGTGCAACAACAAACGTCACTACTGAGGCAGCTAAAGCCACTACCGTGAGACAACCAATCCCGAAGTATAATATCAATGATTAGAAGTAATAATGCGCGTAGAGATATACAAGAAAGAGTTATAATAATGGGATATCGCGCAACAGAGAAGAAAGAAAAAATAAGTTGCAGCCGTCTACACGTGTTTCACACTTATTAGTGATCATCAGGACGGCATAGCAGATGGAGTAAATATAGAAGCAACTAACTCAGAAAGATGTAACAACACAAGGTTTCACTGATAGCAGCCAACCGCACATTTGCAGTATCGGCCTGAAGACACTGAGTTTTCAGTGCAACAACAATCATTGATATTATACTTTGGGATTGGTTGTCTCACGGTAGTGGCTTTAGCTGCCTCAGTAGTGACGTTTGTTCTTGCACTGAAAACTGTTTAAAAAAGTTTAAAAACATATAAGTTTAAACCATTTCTTGGGTATAAGCAGCAATTAAAATAATAATCAAAATAATGATTATAATAATATTTGAGAGATACAGAATTTCAAACAAAACACCCCTAGACAATTGTTTCGCCCTTTCTTTGGGCTCCTCAGTAGGGGAGGCTTTGTCTGAAACCCTGTACCTCTCAAATCCGTCGCTTGTTTATATGTAAATACCGAATTTACATTAATAGCTTATAGTTCCCTTTTATCGTTCTGCTGTGCTGGTTTTCGCTTCTTGACGGTGATGCTGGTTATAGCTGGTTTCCAAGCTGTTGGTAGTCGCTGTGTATCGTCCCTGGTATTAAGATTATTCGGACGTTTCTCGATCTCAATGACTTCTCTTATGGTTCGTCGGGTCTTATGTTGTATATAATGTCTTGACTACTGACTGTAGTTGCGCTGGGTGGTGATGTGACTGCGCGTTCAGGTAGCGATTTGTGTGGGTTGATTTTCGGTATACTGTGTATCCCAGGCTGCCGTCTTCCTTCTTGATTATAGATACATCTAGGAAAGGTAGTTGATTGTCCTTTTCCACCTCCATTGTGAATTTGATCTTCTGGTGTATGTTGTTTAGATGCTGTAAGAAGGTCTGCAGTTTCTCTTCTCCATGGGTCCATATAATAAAAATATCGTCTACATATCTTAGCCATAGTTTAGGTTTGTCACTTGCCGTTTCTATTGCTCGGACTTCTAATTCTTCCATGAATAGGTTCCATGAATAACCTTTACGGGAGGGTTTTAGGAGAGGAGATTCTACGAGACGTCAAGAAGTTGGAGAAGCTACGATCCAAAAGAAACAAGCTTCTGTGCAACCTCGCATTCCTGGAACGCTGCCGGGACGAGAATATAATACCAAATTCCATGAAGCTGACGTTCCACAAAAAGAACAACCAAACGAGGAACATCAAGTTCGAAAAATTTTTACCAATAGAGTTTTTGGAGTTAAAAAAAATTATAAACAATTTACCTAATAAGAATAGTAGTGTCGATGGTATTACAGTAAAGATTCTTAAAATAGCTTTAAATGTAATAGGACAGAGATTTTTGCATCTAATTCAAATGAGTCTAGAAAGTGGATCCTTCCCAGAAACCTTGAAGACATCTCATATTATCCCCATTGAGAAGATAACCAACACTAACAAATGTGAAGAATACAGACCGATCAACATGGTGCCAACTTATGAGAAATTATTAGAGACCGTCGTAAATATCCAGTTTCGTGACTACATTGAAGTGAACAAACCGTTAACACTATTTCAATCAGAGTTTCGGAAAAATAATTCATGTGAAAGTGCAATACAATCAGTTCTTTTGAAATGGAAAAATGCTATTTACAAGAAGAAGGTGATAGGTATAGTTTTTCTAGACTTTAGACGTGCTTTTGAGACTATTAATAGAGATCTATTATTATTGAAATTAAAAAGATATGGGTTCGGCCCAATAGTTATAAAATGGTTTAGTGAATATCTCAAAAACAGATTTCAAAAAACTAGATACTTCTACTAATAGTACATCTTCAGCTAAAAAAACTACCTCTGGCGTTCCACAAGGAACTGTATTAGGCCCTGATTTATTTGTACTACACATAAATGATATTGTTAATGTAATTAAAAAATTTACCATTCAATTATTTGCAGATGACACTTTAATATATTTTATAGGAGATGATGTTGAAAAAGTAATAAATATCATCAATGATGAATTAGTAAATGTATATAACTGGTTAGGTAAAAATAGTCTTTCTTTAAATGTAAATAAAACAAAATTCATGATAATAAAAAATAAGTTTAACGAAATTGATACATCTAGTCATGTGGGAATACAAATTAATAGTCAAAAAATAGAACAAGTTTATGAGTGGAAGTACTTAGGCGTAATAATAGATTGTCACTTAACATTTTCTAGTCATTCAAACTATGTTATCAGTAAAGTTGCAAAAAAAGTAAATTTCATGGGTAGAATAAGCCAAAATCTTAGCAAGTGGTCTAAATTATTACTATATAAAACAATAATACTTCCCCATTTTAATTGTTGTGCTAGTATATTTTACCTCCTAAATAATACTGAAATTAACAATCTTAAAAAAACAAAATTGTTCGTTAAGAATAATATTAAAATGTAGTATGTATACTAGCATTATTTATAATACGATGACAATAATATTTAAAATAAAAAACCGAATATATCCAGAGCACATTTTAAATGAATTACTATTCGTAGATGTTCATGATCATAATACTAGAAGTAGAAATAATTTTTATGTTCATACAGTAACAACAAATATAGGACAAAATAATCTGTTTCATAAAGGTTTAGTTGAATATAATTCACTTCCAGCTAATGTAAAAAACTGTACACCTTTAACATTATTTAAGAAACAGTGTAAAAAATATGTAATAAATTACATTAATATTTAAGAAATTATAATGTATTGTATGGAATTTATCTAGTTATATGCTATAAATAAAGTATATCATTATTATTAATAAATATTAAAACCTTCAATTTTTCAAAGCCAGGGAATTATCTACAAATGTGAAAAGAACTCGCATACGAGCTGATGTAATTTTTACGTCACTTTTCTCCATCAAATATTAAATGCGAGCTATTATAACCAAACGTTTATAAAACAAAGCTTAACATATGCGTCATGGCAATGTTGCCAGATCCAGGGCTTAGGAAGTCTGTAGAACATAGCGGGTTTGATAGCGTCTTGTATAAAAATATACGATATACACTTGAGAAAGGCGCGACGCCCCCTATAGTTCATTGTGATGAACTACGGTTGTATAAAACTTTTTACAGACCCTACTTTTCCAAACCCAAATTGTATATTTTTTTATTGCAGTTTTAGGTAAACCTTATCATGTAGACCTCGAAAACATAGGAGAACGTTGCCAGACCCAAGCCCGGGTCTGAGAGCGTCGAAAATGGTCCGACAAGTCGGTAGAATATAGCGAAACGTGTATGTATAAGCAGTTAAACAAATATATATATATATATATATATATATATATATATATATATATATATATATATATATATATATATATATATATATGTTACATTTTAAGTTTCCGCGGATATTATATGATACTTCACTACTTTTCCGGGTTTCACTCCGCGTATTCACTATTCGGCTCCTAGAGGAACCAGACAATGGCTGACGACGTTTCGGCAAGATCACACTTGCCATCTTCAGGTCACTTCTAACTTCCTTCTGCCTCGCGTGGTTACACGATGTAGACTGACGTCTTGCTGCACCGGTTGGTCTTTATATACGGTTACGGTGTTGCGCATGGTTGCGGTCGGCTGGTTTTTGGCACGGCTGCGTGTCATTGGTCTCGCTTGATCCGGTGGCTTTCTCTCGCTTTCCCTTTTATCGTTCTGCTGTGCTGGTTTTCGCTTCTTGACGGTGATGCTGGTTATAGCTGGTTTCCAAGCTGTTGGTAGTCGCTGTGTATCGTCCCTGGTATTAAGATTATTCGGACGTTTCTCGATCTCAATGGCTTCTCTTATGGTTCGTCGGGTCTTATGTTGTATATTCGCTAAAACTTTTGTATTTTCGAAATCTATGTTATGAGATGTACCACTTACATGTTGTGCTAGTGAAGACGTTCACTCATTTTTGATGACTGCATTTCGGTGTTCTTCTCTTCTTACTTGAATTCGTCTGTTGGTCTGCCCTATGTAGGATTCCCCGCAGTCTTTACATGGGATCTCGTATACTCCTTGGCTTTCTAGTGGAATTTTTGTTTTTGCGGATGGAAGCATGTTTCCAATCTTCTTGTCGGTGTTGAAGATGGAGTCGATGTTGTGTTTTCTCAGCACTCTACTTATTTTGTCCGTGGTCCCTTTGATGTACGGTAAGTGCGCTTTGGATACCGATGTTTCTTCTTCCTTTGGCTTTGGGTACCTTGGTGTTAACGCTTTCTTGATATTTCTGGAAGAGAAACCATTTTGTTTTAATGCCAACTTCACCTGTTCTAGTTCTTGATGTTTATTATCGTCATCAGTCAATCGTTGTGATCTGGTTATTAATGTCTTGACTACTGACTGTAGTTGCGCTGGGTGGTGATGTGACTGCGCGTTCAGGTAGCGATTTGTGTGGGTTGATTTTCGGTATACTGTGTATCCCAGGCTGCCGTCTTCCTTCTTGATTATAGATACATCTAGGAAAGGTAGTTGATTGTCCTTTTCCACCTCCATTGTGAATTTGATCTTCTGGTGTATGTTGTTTAGATGCTGTAAGAAGGTCTGCAGTTTTTCTTCTCCATGGGTCCATATAATAAAAGTATCGTCTACATATCTTAGCCATAGTTTAGGTTTGTCACTTGCCGTTTCTATTGCTCGGACTTCTAATTCTTCCATGAATAGGTTCGCTATTACCGGCGATAAAGGTGATCCCATAGGTGCTCCTTCCACTTGTTTGTACCGTTGATCTTTGTAGATGAAGTAGGTGTTGTTTAGGCAGTGTCTTGTTAACTCGATGACTTCATTTGGGACTTGGTATTTCCGTTGTATCATATCTACTGCTTCTTTTACTGGAACATTCGTGAATAAAGAGGTTACATCAAAGCTTACTAGCAGATCTCCTGGTGCCACTGTTATGTCTTTTATACGCTCGATGAAGTGGCTTGCGTTCTTTACGTAAGATTCGGCTTCTTCGGCATAAGGTTGCAGTTGCTTGGCCAGGAATTTCGCTAGAGGTTGCAGTGGTGATCCAATGGAGCTTACGATGAGTCTTAGTGGTACACCTTCCTTGTGGACTTTTGGTAATCCGTACAGCTTAGGGCATGATGACGACTTCTCTCTCGGAATTAGTTGTAACTGTTGTTCTTGACTGAAACTGCAGGCTTTTATTTTGGCTTTAGTGGTCTTTTCCAAGTATGTTGTAGGATCCGTTGAGATTGTTTGGTATCCAGGATCATTTAGTAAGGTTTCTATTTTTCTTTCATATTCACCCTTATCCATGACTACGGTTGCGTTGCCTTTGTCTGCTGGTAACACGATTATGCTAGTATTCGCCCGTAGGTCGCGTAAAGCTTGGATTTCTTCGTGGGATAAGTTCTTCTTCGGTGGCTTGGCTGTTCTCAGTATACGTGACACGTCTTGACGTATAATTTCGGCGGTATTTCCTGGGATCCCTGTTATTGATGCTTCGACTCCGCAAATAATGTTTTCTATTGGAATCCGGTTTGGCGCTACTGCATAGTTAAATCCTTTCGATAGCACGCTATGTGTCGCTTCATCCAGCGGTAGATCTGAAAGATTGAAAACTACCTTCTTAGGTTCAACTTGGTGGTTGATGTACTTCCTGGGCTGTTGTTCGGCTTGAAGCTTCTCAAATTTCTTCTTCTGGTTAGAAGTTGTCAAATTAGCGTCAGTTTCTGCGCGAAACTCCGTTAGGTTATCTAGTGTAGACCATAGAGCTGGATGAATTGTGTTACTTAAACGTAGTTGTAACTGTAGTAGATCGATGTTGATGCTATTTAGCGCCCTTCTAGTATCGTGAATTGCTTCTCTTGTCAATGCTAGGCTTGCTCTTCTCAAGATGTTCCTCGTTTGGTTGTTCTTTTTGTGGAACGTCAGCTTCATGGAATTTGGTATTATATTCTCGTCCCGGCAGCGTTCCAGGAATGCGAGGTTGCACAGCAGCTTGTTTCTTTTGGATCGTAGCTTCTCCAACTTCTTGACGTCTCGTAGAATCTCCTCTCCTAAAACCCTCCCGTAAAGGTTATTCATGGATCCTATTCATGGAAGAATTAGAAGTCCGAGCAATAGAAACGGCAAGTGACAAACCTAAACTATGGCTAAGATATGTAGACGATACTTTTATTATATAGACCCATGGAGAAGAGAAACTGCAGACCTTCTTACAGCATCTAAACAACATACACCAGAAGATCAAATTCACAATGGAGGTGGAAAAGGACAATCAACTACCTTTCCTAGATGTATCTATAATCAAGAAGGAAGACGGCAGCCTGGGATACACAGTATACCGAAAATCAACCCACACAAATCGCTACCTGAACGCGCAGTCACATCACCACCCAGCGCAACTACAGTCAGTAGTCAAGACATTAATAACCAGATCACAACGATTGACTGATGACGATAATAAACATCAAGAACTAGAACAGGTGAAGTTGGCATTAAAACAAAATGGTTTCTCTTCCAGAAATATCAAGAAAGCGTTAACACCAAGGGACCCAAAGCCAAAGGAAGAAGAAACATCGGTATCCAAAGCGCACTTACCGTACATCAAAGGGACCACGGACAAAATAAGTATAGTGCTGAGAAAACACAACATCGACACCATCTTCAACACCGACAAGAAGATTGGAAACATGCTTCCATCCGCAAAAACAAAAATACCACTAGAAAGCCAAGGAGTTTACGAGATCCCATGTAAAGACTGCGGGGAATCCTACATAGGGCAGACCAACAGACGAATTCAAGTAAGAAGAGAAGAACACCGAAATGCAGTTATCAAAAATGAGAGAACGTCTTCACTAGCACAACATGTAAGTGGTACATCTCATAACATAGATTTCGAAAATACAAAAGTTTTAGCGAATATACAACATAAGACCCGACGAACCATAAGAGAAGCCATTGAGATCGAGAAACGTCCGAATAATCTTAATACCAGGGACGATACACAGCGACTACCAACAGCTTGGAAACCAGCTATAACCAGCATCACCGTCAAGAAGCGAAAACCAGCACAGCAGAACGATAAAAGGAAAAGCGAGAGAAAGCCACCGGATCAAGCGAGACCAATGACACGCAGCCGTGCCAAAAACCAGCCGACCGCAACCATGTGCAACACCGTAACCGTATATAAAGACCAACCGGTGCAGCAAGACGTCAGTCTACATCGTGTAACCACGCGAGGCAGAAGGAAGTTAGAAGTAACCTGAAGATGGCAAGTGTGATCTTGCCGAAACGTCGTCAACCATTGTCTGGTTCCTCTAGGAGCCGAATAGTGAATACGCGGAGTGAAACCCGGAAAAGTAGTGAAGTATCATATAATATCCGCGGAAACTTAAAATGTAACATATATATATTTATATATATATATATATATATATATATATATATATATATATATATATATATATATATATATATATATATATAAATGAAGACATAATTTGAATTATGAAAAATTATTATCTCTGACCAGGATTCGAACCCGGGCTTTCTGCTATCCGGGCAGATGCTCTACCGCTGAGCTATCGGAGATCGATTACTGGTGAAGTAATAATTCTTCATATAATTTATAATAATGTGTAAACACATAAGAGAGTACTAATTATATTTTGCTATGTTAAAGTAGGCTATCGCTGATTAGCCACAATTTAACCCACAATCACAGCTAAATTAGATTTTTTGAATTATTACCATAAGGCATATAATATTAATAGTTTAATGATTTAGAAATATCGTGTTTTAGCACCAAGATTAATGTATATTAATGAAGACATAATTTGAATTATGAAAAATTATTATCTCTGACCAGTATTCGAACCCGGGCTTTCTGCTATCCGCTTAAACTATTAATATTATATGCCTTATGGTAATAATTCAAAAAATCTAATTTAGCTGTGATTGTGGGTTAAATTGTCGCTAATCAGCGATAGCCTACTTTAACATAGCAAAATATAATTAGTACTCTCTTATGTGTTTACACATTATTATAACTTATATGAAGAATTATTACTTCACCAGTAATCGATCTCCGATAGCTCAGCGGTAGAGCATCTGCCCGGATAGCAGAAAGCCCGGGTTCGAATCCTGGTCAGAGATAATAATTTTTCATAATTCAAATTATGTCTTCATTAATATACATTAATCTTGGTGCTAAAACACGATATTTCTAAATCATTAAACTATATATATATATATATATATATATATATATATATATATATATATATATATATATACGTGCTTATCTATCTTTTTCAACTCCGGCAGCCTATAAGGCGCCCGCGACTCCGGCCTTAAATATACAGATACGGACAAACTAGTTATTGCCATTGCTTTATACAGCTTTGTTGATGATGAGCACGTCGAGAGGGGAATTTTTTTTTTGTAAATTCTTTATACTTAGAGTGAACAAATTACCGTACCATTTCGCCTCTGAATCTTTAACATGCGCTTTTAACTCCTATTTGTATATTTTATATATGACAACCAGTTGCGTTCGCCTCCAGCGGCGTTGCTATTATTTCGGAGTCGAAAATGTATTATTTGTATCTCTTAGATATTATAACCATATTACTAAGACACGCACGGTTCTTCTGTCCTTGTTGTTTAACAGCTTCGCTGAGTACCTCTGTTATAAATAGTATTATTTGCATTGTTGTCTATAAGTCGTCTGCTTACTAATGATAATTTTTAATTTAATAGAGATATGCCATATTTTAGAAGGACGGTTGATTATATTTGTATCGTTGGCGTGTAATTTTATATCATTTTCTCACGTAATTTCATGTATTTAGCGTTAAATGAATTGGTTAAAAGACTTAATTTAATTAATTTAATTTAAAAAGCTTAAGTTTTTGTTAGAAGTTAACTTTTTATTTATTCAGTTAGGGAAGTACATTTATTTATTCTTCAAAAATGACTACTTTAAGCATAAAGGACTAATTTTCCATTAATTTAAAATATTTAATTTAGCAAGTGCAGCATACAAGGTGTAAAATCGCTTCACGCACGATACAGTTTTATGTGCATTTTATTTCAAACCCTAATACTATCTCCCCTAATTATTTTACAGTAAAATATTCGGGAGTGTTATAAAGAAAAGAAATATATATGAATCGAATGGTACCTTTGGTTACTGCAAAAATAGCTAAGCCTTGGAAACATTGGAACGATCAGAAATCAATTATACCTTGAAAATATTAGAATGTTGAATGGATTACATTTGTAGAAGAGTAAAGAAAATAGAACTTCCGTTTCTGCAAAACATAGCTATGCTTTGGAAATATTGCAACGATCAGAAATCAATTATACCTTGACAATCCAACTCGAAAATTTTTAACCAATCAAATTACAGAATTTTTCAAATTGGGACCAATGAAATTAGTTTTATAGTGAAAAAACCACTAGTGGTTTTTTCTTAGTGAAAAAATTTATGTCAAATTTAATTAAATTAATATTAACTACACACGCTAAATAAAAATTTGCTCGATGGATTGCCAAGCCGAATTCAACTCGTGGTCAAATTTTTTCTTGCAAAATTTATCGTTTAAGACATTCGTAGCTTTTGCTTTTGGAAAATTACACTCGTCTCCTGCGTCGACTCGTGTAGTTTTCGTTGCGAAAGCTATCTAAAATGACAAATTTTGTCGGAAAAAATTAGACCACTTGTTATATTATTAATGAAAATATTAGAATGATAGAGGAAACATTTGCGCCATAGTCAAGATTATTTTGACAATCCAACTCGAAAATTTTTAACCAATTAAATTACAGAATTTTTTAAATTAGGACAAATGAAATTAGTTTATAGTGAAAAAACCAGTAGTGGTTTTTTCTCAGTGAAAAAATGTATGTCAAAATGAAATGTCAAATTTGCTCGATGGATTGTCAAGCCGAATTCAAATCGTGATCTAATTTTTTTTTGCAAAATTTGTCATTTAAGACATTCGTAGCTTTGCTTTTATAAAATTACAGTCGTCTCCTTCGTCGAATCGTGTAGTTTTAGTTGCAAAAGATACTCATTTCTGAAATGACAAATTTTATCGGAAAAAATTAGACCACTTGTTAAATTATATATGAAAAATTGAATTCGTTCGTGTTTTGCAGTATTTTTGAATGTGAGATAGGACAAAATGTAACTCATATCGGATACAGTGCAAATTATTTAACCTTTGTTATAATAAAACAATCGTATTTGTTGTTAGAACATTGTGAAACCAAGTAACGCAATTTCCTTTTATAAGAACCGTATTAGGACATCTTATCCGGACCTTACGAGGACTGAGGTTGTCTCTTTGGGGCCTTCGTGGGGGCCTCATCGGGCTTTCTTAAGTTATTTAATTGTAAAATTAGCTCAGATTGCCCCTTTTGAAATTCACAACGATCTTAAGTGGTTCCCCTATGTAGTTTAATCCAGAAAAAAACTGTAGCTATCCCGATCGGGTCTTCATGAGGTCTTAATCAAGCTTCCCTAAGTAACTTATCCTTGAAATAAATTGGGGCTGACGTAATCGAGTACTCATAGGAACTTGATCGGGCTTTCCTAATTAGGGCTATCCTCAAATACACCTTATGAGATTTCTAGACTAAGTCGGGTAAATTTCTAATGTCGAGTTGTTTTGAAAATAAAAATCTTTTATGTTTCACTTACATATTATTCTTTGTTTATACCTGTGATACGAACTATATAAACAACTGTATAACAACCAGGGCATTATAAACGAGCGTTATAGTCTATAGCGCCTGCTCGTTGTATCGTATACTTTGCAATCGGGTCCGGCGTTCTATTCATAGTAATTTGTTTGTAATAGTCAATGTTTGCGTACGAGTGTGTTGCAACACAACAAATAACGAGTATTTGCAACGTAGTTTCTGGGCGCGTGATCCGCGAATTCTTTTGTGCCGAATTCTGCAGAAATTTCTTAAATAAAATTAACTTGTTCTTTAGATGACATGAGTGCTATACGGACTTTTTTTGTTTTCATGTTGGTAACAACAAAACATTTGAATTTAAATTGTCATATCTCTGTTTGACTTTTGTAGATTTAGTAAAAGTTGTTACCATCCGACAAACAAAAAAATCCCTAGCTTTATAAATTACTAGGAGTCTAGCTCCTACGCTTAGTTAGTAGATTTAGTGCTAGAACAGGGTTGGTTCCGACCTCCTCTTGATTGTACTTGTTTTGGAGGACATATACGTCCTCACAATATGTATCAATATGTCAACAAGTGTGTTTTATACCGTCTTTATTGTCTTTAGTATATAGTTGTTTTTTACAACTTGTGTTTAATTTCTCTCTACCTCTGACTACGTCCTCCAGTCACGAAAACCCCACGTGACAATCTCCTAAATTAAACAAAATATCGATTTCAGCAAAAACACGTCAATTTATTTTTCCATGGGGACATTTAAATACAGAATTGTCAGAATTTTGCATCTCACACCCTTAACCCCACTCCACCAACTTTTTGACCCCCCCCCCCCCCATTGTGACAGATCATTTTAAAGGGAATGAAAAAGGCGAGGGGTCTCTCACTCCCAGAAATTATGTACACCTATTGCCGCTTTACGGCAATAACTGTCTTTATTCCCGTATTCTCACTTGTTATTCCCGTATTGCCGTTTTTATTCCTTTATTCTTGTCTGTATTGCTGTATTCCCGTCTCGATTTCCGTATTGCCGTATTTATTTTCGTATTGCCGTATTTACTTCTGTATTGCTGCATTAATTCTCCTATTGCCGTGTTTATTTACGTATTCCATGAATGATTTTAGCAGTGGGTGAATTTGAATGAAAGGTGTTTATTATTGGTTTTTTTGATAATTTTACAAAAGGTCGTAGCTCCACTAAGAAAAATGTAAACAAAGTTCCTCACAAATAAAAAATGATCTGTAAAAAAGTAGTTTTTTATTCAATCATAATATATGTACATCACATTTTTAAGTGCTGTTAAAGTAAGTGCGAACCGAATACGTGAAACGAAGAACATATATATCAGATAGATCGACTCTAAGAAATACAAAAAAAGACACATTGAGATAAATAACAAAAATTTATTTGAAAAGTGAGAATCCCAATGCATGGCAGTAAATAAAATTCAAAAAGAATTCCAGAACTCCAGTAAAATTTACAGGACTATAAAATATAAATTCCGAATCTACTTTCTGAATGTCGTTTTCCTTTGGCTGTATGAAGTTTTCCAAATCTTCTTTCAAGAATTTTTCTTTATCAATATCCAAAATTCGTCCAATGTACCATCGGGTGTCGTAAAACATTACATAATATTTTTCTAATTTCAGCTTTATCTTTCATTATTTTTCTTGCATGTTTCCTTCCTCTAAGTCTGATTTTTCTGATTCAAAAAATTCTGATTCTGATGAAACTGAAATTACTTCAAGAGATTCGCTTGATTTCGGTGTAAGTGAACAATCGGTCTCGAGCGTATAGAAATGCATCGGTTACAAATAACTCTTTTAAAAATATAAATAATTAAAAACTCGCAAAACTAAAAATACCTGGAAAATCTACATCATAAAACTTTTAACTTGGAATTGCGCAGATCGGCCCAGTAGAACTCTCAAATGAAGCGTAACAAAAATAAGCCTTGTGTTTTAAATAGGTATAAAGTATTTTAAATTCATGGTATAAAAATCTAAAGAAAATAGAATATCAAAGCGGTCTTGGAAAACTCGTAAAGGAGAGCTATGGCGGCATGCAAGGGTTTGTCTATACATCAGATCAATTCGAATATTAAACACTCGATGATGGATGATGAAAGACTAGACTGCAAGGGCTGCAGCCACCGACATGCCCTAGCTATTCCTAGCATTTGTAATTAATTTATTGTAGCACTTTTAAATACTGCCCGCGTTTAAATACAGAAATTATGAGAATCTAGAGATCTTGTTTAACAAATTTCTTGAACACGTTTATTAGTATTTCAAAAACATGACTGATGAAAAATATGTGTTTGAAATTGGCAGTCAAATATTTCGTTACTGTACATTTTTATGCAAGTTGAAACTGTTACTTCAAACCAAAATTGTTTAGTTACAAGAATTATTAATAAACAAGTAGATGTTTATAGCATTTTGTTGCAAATACTATTTTATACATACGTTTATTGCAGTTTTTATAGTTATGTTCGTAGTGAACTAACCTAAAAATTAAATATTGTCGTTTTAAATTTTCTATAACTTCACAATTTCAGAAAATAATTATTCTTATTCTCTTATCATTCATGTGGTAATCTTAGTACTATTTTATCTATTTGAATTGATTTTTGTTTACTATTATAACCACTAAAATATAAAATTACAACTGCTAGAAACAGCTACAGCGCATATAGGCGACTTCAACACCTAGATGCTAGTGATAGAAATGGTTTGTCTATTAAGCGCAATTCCAAAGGTTTACACGCTGGGAACTAACAAGAGGGCGCTGCAAGTGGATGGCTTTTCTCGAAATAATTTTTTTAATTTTTGGATTTAAAAATTAAAAAATATAAAAAATACTAATGCACACAGTGGAAGCTTCACTGTAAAATAAGAATCACGTAAATCGGCCCAGTAGAACTCTCAAACGAACTGGAACAAAAAACAGCCTTGTGTTTTAAATCGACTGCAGTCCTTACAGTCTAGCCATAGCCATCATTGAGTGTTTAATATTCGTATTGTTCTGATGTATAGACAAACCCTTGCATGCCGCCATAGTTCTTCTATACGAGTTCTACAAGACCGATTTGCTAATTGTTTTTCATAAACTTTGACACGAAAATAATAATAAGAGTTGAAAGATTAATTATTATTTTCGTGAAAGTTATCACATTTGGTCCTCCAAATTTCAAAAAATACTAATTTTAAATACCACATATGGGGTATTGCTGAACTCAAAAAAATATATACTTTTCATTTCTAGCAAGAAAATAAGGGGGTTCCATTTAAAATCATCGGCCGTGATACAGTAGCAAACTAAAAAATTAAAATTGATCTCCATAAAATTCGCAGGAAAGAAAATAAAATTCACGTGGTAATACAGAAAATATGAATTTTATTCCATACTTTATTTACACACTGTATAGTATAAAGAAATCCTTTATTCAATTAGCCTTTTAAGGGTAAGTGTCATATCACGATTCTTAGAAACGGTGAATGATTTTCAATGTTCAAACAAAAAACAATTACTTGCCGTCATTATTTTTCTGCGCACACTACAACATATACTCACTTCTTCAGAAGACCACCTAGATTTTTAAACGCGTTTGAGATAAAACGCGTAATGGAAATCGAGAAGAATGGAGCGTGTTATTCCTATTGCCGAGTTTATTTCTCAGTATTGCCACGTATTCCCCGTTTATTTCCGCGTATTTTCTATTTATTGTCGCTTATTCCTGCGTATTCCCGTTTATTTCTGTTTATTGCCTCTTATTCCTTTGTATTCCCGTTTATTTCCCATATTGCCCAATATTGCTCATTATTTCCGACTCATAGCAATTTATTCCCGAGAAACTGTACACCTATTGCCGAGAGTGAGAAGGAAAAAGGAATCTTTGGAGCAAAATAATTGAAATCGGCCCATGGATTGCTGAGATACAGAGATAAGTCTTTTAACAACCCATTTTCAATATGATTTAAATTATTTCACATACAAACGTCTCACACGTTTCACATACCGACTGGTGCCAAATTGTGGCAGTTCAGTCATTTACTTACAGACAACTCAAGTATATTATTTTAAAAACTGATCTTGTTATTGAGATACCATCTTTTAAAGCCCCATCCTTCTGAAAATGTAACTGATCATCATTGACCATCATGTTTCCTCATGTTCCATTCATGTTTCATGTTCATGAAGTTGATTTTTTAATTCTTCAGTTATCAGTTATTAGTGGATCCTTTTTTAAACAAAGTAGGTCAATAATGACATTACCTAGAATTCCCTAGAGATCCCCCAGCTCGAAAGTCCATTGGGAACCTTTGAGAGTTATTGGAGAGACGAATTCGATAACACTACATAACATTCTAAGCTGCTATAAAAGAAGTGTTGGATGAAGAATGGAATAAAATCACAGCCGGAGAAAACCTAAATTAGTTTTAAATATAAAAAAACGTTAGAAGTAATTAAACAAAAAGGATATTCTACAAAATCCTGAAATTAAATTTTATACTTTCTCTCAACATTTATTTAGCATAATTTTCTACTCAGACTCAGACTTTTTTGTTATTTATAAGTTTAGTTAGGTTTTGTTTTAGTTTTTTTTAATATATAATAATTAATGTTTTAGTACCTCTAGAGTCATTCGTGAAATAATTTTCAATATTATTATAATTTCATTGATTATAAATTATCTGAATCTCTTGCAAGTGCAACTGATATACAAGAATTTTTTCGAGTTGTTATTGTACCAAAGTAGATTTACTGAATTACAATGGAGAAGATGGTTATATGTTTATGTAATGAGCAAAACGTGTTATTCCAATTATTAACGTTTTTAATAATAAATATTTCACTTTTTTCTCAAGTTGCTTTTGATTAAAAATGTTAAATTTCGAATATAAATATGAAATCTTTAGTCAAAAATGTAATTATTCCCTAAAACCATTTCTCACAATTAAAATGTTATTATGGACAATACGATGGGGGCCTCGAATATGGTAAATCGGTGCCTGGATATTATACAATAAATTATTAAAGAAACGTTTTAGTATGATCAGCCTTCATACATTGTTTCTGCTAATATGATTAATTGATTAATATGAACAAAAAACGCAAGTTAAATGCTCGGAGACATGTATACTTAAATAAATACTTATCGTACTCTGTCAACTCCTATTAGTATATATTGTATGTAGTTATCAGTTGTATATGCCTCCAATGACGTTGTCTTCTCATAAGAGTCCATAAGGAATGATGCGTATACCATATGTATGTATGTAAGTAGATGGATTGAGTGAAACCAAATAATTAATAACATCTTAAATAGTAAATATTGTGTTACTTTATTTATTCATTGTAGTTTTAATTGAAAGATACCATTAAATTTCTATAATAGCTTAATTTTTTCACAACGAAATTTTGTTATTCTTGCTTACATATAATGTGGGTTATTTACAAATTAAAGGTTTGTCAGTAAAAACATTCATTCTTAATCTTTGGAAGTGATAATGGTTTATGTAACAGCGTTTTATTAAGAAAGTATGCCCCCAACAATGGCAATTTTTATCGTTAGAAAATAATATAATTATGATAATTATAAATAATAAAAATAATTAAAAAGACGTAGAAAGTTAAATTATTCACATAATAGCATTTTATTGGATACAACAATCGTTGATTCGGCGATGGTCAGTAATAATAAGGTGATGACGTACTGCTGAGTTTGTATTGTTCTTCTTAAAATTATGAAGTCATCGTAAAATACTGCGCCTCTCTAGTTTTGACAGTATCACTTTACAAACTGTTGCTAAAACAAACAATTTGTGACAAAGCATTCTCAAATCGTGCTAAAATGTTTATGATTGTTTGGATTTAATAATAAAATGCAGAAGAAAACGTCTAATATAGCCTAATTACGCTTACAATTTTAATAGACATAAATATTAAACTTTATTTCATAACGAACAAAACTTTTCTGACAATGAGGTATTTAAAATGATTTCCTAAATTCATTCCTATACTATAATAAACAAACGAGCAGGACGCGCGAGGGCATTTGCATTGCAAAAGTATTTTGATTATTTTTAAAATACGTTTAAAGTGCCAAGGAAGAAATAAAAAATAATATATAATTTTTTTATAAGTAAATAAGTAAATAGGCAGTCAATTGAAATAATTTCAGAGAATTTGTGTATTTATTAGACATCTAATTAGATTTTAATAATGTATACCGATAATGGATATACGAATAAACGGGGTCATTTCATAATAATTAAGAATTTTGCTAATTTTTGAAACAAGCTTTTGGTCGGTCTACATTCCTCAGAAATTTAAACAGGTGTTTTTGAAATGTGATTATAAATTTATGTGTAAAACTATGTTTTAATATTTACATAAATTACCCAAATCATACATAATGCAAGTAACCAATTGTAAAGCTTTTAGTAACAAAATTTTAGTTTCATTTTAATTTGTTGATCTTATGAAAAATCTATTTTTTAATAAATTTGAAAGCCCATGGTCAAGTGTATACAATAGAACAACTTCTTGAAGATGCACATAGGTAGGTTTCGCCTCTACGCTGTGTTGCCGCTAATATGAACAAAAAATGCATTTTAAATGTAGGGAGGTGTATAATGCTGTAACTTAAGTTAAGACGTATCTCGTATACAGCGAAGGCGCCGCCTAGAGTATAACACGATGTACTAAAATGTATCTATGACTGGGTGAATAGGTATTTTTCGACTCCGACCTAAAATTTGGGAAACGGCATAATAAATGATTTCCAACATTTTAAACTACATATACACGGGGATTCGTTTTCGCCTCCGTTTTTTCCACTTCGCCTCCAAAATCGGAGGCCATCGCTATGAACAGACATATATTCGGAGGCGTATCAGTGCTTTCTGCATGTATATATATATATATATATATATATATATATATATATATATATATATATATTGGTTTAATCGACGTTGTCGGACCCGCTATATGGTAGGGTCGTTAGTAGACCCGCATTTTTTGATTTTTAAAATGTGTATATTTTACATAATATTGATCTATTTCTGATAAGCAATATTTAAGATCCTCGAGGGGTAAAAATATATGAAAAAAAATATTGGTGATATTTGACAGTCGTTCTTGAACCCGATACATATTACAGTGTTTACAGACCCATTTGTATAATTTTAAGCAAGCCTACCTACCCTACCGAACCCAGCAACGTTGCCGAATGTATCAGAGATAAAATTACGATTGACGTAATGATTTCGGGATGCTAAGCACATAAGTGATCTTTATTTTTGTTGATTTGTTCGTAAATTCCATAAATAACCTTAAACGCAGAAAAATTAACGGTTTCCGTAAAACTATGTAACTCTGGAAATTATTATTAATATGAGAAAATAGCATTGAGCCTCTTTTGTTCTAAAATACATAAGGTTTATGCAAATAATTGTTTTTTAATAATTTGTTTTTAAATCATTTATTTTAACATGATTATTTTTGTTTACAAGAATACAATTAAAAGTTCCGAAGACACGTCATGTATATATGTTTTGAAAACATAAATGTTATAACCAAATCTTTTGACCTCCTGAACATTTTACTGTTATGTTTTTAGCACAAATGAACAGTTTCTAAGATATGTATATTTTAATGCCACGGTAACAGTTCAGTCAAATTAGTAAAAATAGAGGGGAATTGAGGTAGATCCTTGGATTTTTCATAGGCCTTCTTAGTGATATGTTAAATAACCCCTTAAAAGTTACTATTCAAAAGTGGTGAACCAGAGAAGCTGATGAGGGTAAGCCATGCCCCCAGATGATTTTTACTGTTTTTTCAGAAACTATTAGGTTTATCAAAATGGAGCCAGTTAGGTAAAATAGGATTTTATTTAACTTTCATACCAAAAAGCTAAGAAAACTTTGCGCATGTTGTCTTGTTTCTGTGTAATCGAAAAACGATCATATGTCACACAGACAAATAATTTGTATCGGTACATATTATACGAGAAGCTTCGAGCATAACTTTGTGTGATTTGATGTTCATCATGAAATAGCTATGGAAATCTCGTTGAGCATCGAACGCGATCCTGGTTCAGTCTTCTTCTATCTCAGCATCTCCAGCAAAATCTACGAGGCGATATTATAATTATTATTGGGACTAGTCATATGGTAATTCTAGTATTGGCAAGATTCATTTTAGGGTATACCCTGTACTAATCAATCTTTTTAGTGAACCTAAAACGTACAGGGTACCTACTTCAGGGTTTTTGGATCTCTCTTACTTCGTTCTTTATATTGATATTCGTATCGAGTAATTTTTTCCTTGAGTGGTTTTTGTTTTGGAATTCTAAGTTCACGACTTAATTCCACGCCTGGTTTAAAATGTAGCTAGATATTTAACATTAAATGGGACTTCACCCATTTTACATGTAGGATATCTCGAGCAGATGATGCCAATTCCTGAGGGTCAATGCCTTTGATCAAAATAGGCCATTAAGCACAACATATCTATGTTCAAAAATGAAATGTTACAAAGCTATAGACCTTCAAAATAAAAAAGTCAAAAATGCAATTTGGATAAAATTTTGTGTTCAAGGACAGTTGTTATTAGAACATACATTAGTGTTATTTTGTGCTTGTGGTAGCTGTAGCGTACCCGCTACCGCTAGATACGGAATTCTGTGCTAGTGATATGTTTAATGAATACACCATTGAATGCAAAATTTAATTCTTCACAAAACAGGTATAGTTGACCCAAGTCGAATAGTGACAAGTCAAATAATGCTCTATAAAATAACGCAGAAAGAAAATAAAGGTAAAACGTCATGCAGTATGACGTACAAACTAAGTAAAAAAGATTTCAAAACAAGGTGAAATGCCCTATACATTTGGGTTTCTATAAAATAATAGGGAGAAGAAGTGCATACGTCATACCGTGCCTGACGTCATAATTCTTTCCTCGCAACGCGCATGTTCGCATCGCTCTACTTCGCTGTAAACCGTTTGTTTGACAGTTTTGACACTGTTGACAGTTGGAAGAGAAAACGTGACGCTACTTTGTGAGGTTAAAATAATAGATAGGTACTATCACAAATAAAATATTGAAACAACAATGGGTGAAAGCCATTGGGTAAGTGTTTTTATAGCTTGTAAACATCCTTTTTAACACTATCAATAATCAGAAATGAAAATATAATGTGCCTTATTGAAGTACATGCGCGTTGCGAGGAAAGAATTATGACGTCAGGCACGGTATGACGTATGCACTTTTTCTCCCTATTGTCCAGTATAGGGTATTCTCCTCAAGATATTCTTTTTACTGCAAAATTATCATAATACTACAACCAACAATAACAACAGCATCGCTTCATGAATTTTGCAGAAGTGGTGCTAACATTGCACTGCGAACTCAACATTTTTTTTCTTAGCTAAGTACTTGATGACGAATACAAGATCGCAATAAGTTATGTTCTAAAGTTGCTCCGTCAAATGTATTGGTAGAAATTGTTGGTCTACATACAGGGTGTTTTACTCAACTTTCGTATAAATTGCATGTGTGATAGTATTCATCAATAGGAACAAAAAACTCTTTGTTTTTACGCAAATCGACAAAAATTTGCTAAAAATGTCAACTTTTGGAAACTGCTGGAAGTTATAGTCAAAACAAACTGCGACATCACCTAGCAGCAGCTGCGTCAATGTATCAGATAGGCACATCCAGCTCCAAGTGTGATTCTTAGACCAGTGACCTGCTACCCACTTTTCAAAAACCATTCTTTTTTCGGTTATTATGAAAGATAGACACTAATGATTTTCAGCTTTTTTGTTGCATTTTATGTGTACTACCACCTATTCAGAGGATACGAATCTTAAGTGAAACATCCTGTATGATATATATTCATGCGCCAATTAAATAAGCTTTATTTTATCTAACCCACTTAACAACCAGTCCATAAACCTAACAGTTTTTGAAAATAAAACGACAAAATCTATCTGGGGGCGTGGTTTAATATTGATATTTTACAAAGTTCAGGATATTATCTACTCGTAAACATGAACAAATCAAGCATAAAGACATTTTCAAGTTTAGCTGACCAAAATACACTACATTTGATTAGTTTATCCTAGATTAAAAAAATAGCTGTTTCTATTTTTACTGTGCGTTTCTACAGTTACAAGAAAATTATGGAATGTTCGATACCTACTTTCTGTTTAATGAATTTGAAGGTACAAAACAGTATACACTATATGGTGGTTAAGTGCCTTTAACAGAAACGTCGAAAGGTAACGGAGAAGAGAAAAAGTTTTTTCAAACCTTGCTCAATTCCGTTATATTGCACTTGTACTAAGTTAAAGATCAATTTTTATTGTATTCTGAAATAGCTATTTGTGAATTGGAATATGTATTATATTCTTAGTGACGAATTGTACACCAGAGATTTTCTGATTACATTTGAAATATATGTAGTTCTAAATATACCAGGCGCAAATCATATTAGTCCACCCTGTTTTATTTTTGTTAAAGAACGTCCCACAGAGTTTATTCCGTTTATCTTTTGTTCTATGAGGTGGCCATTTCTTGTTGCTATAGTGAAGTGCTGCTACTGCATCTACCCTATACCAATGTTCATGAAATTCAATTGGGGGTTGCAACATACACTGCCCCTCCGAACCTTTTGAGTGCCCTGTTTCCATTAAAAGTTCCATTAAGTAATCTTACAAATTACAGACGAGAAAGTTTTGCCTTCAGTGTTTTAGCAAAACAGTCACAAATGATGCTCAAATTAGTTCGCCCATTTTAATTTTTGATAAAGAACACCTCACGATTTTTACCCTGAATGGTCTACGAAGTTGTTATTTATTGGTGATATAGTACATATCGTCGCCGTTAATGCATATGAACTTAATTCTTTGAAATGTTGTAACTAGCAATGTTGCTAGTTGCGATTTCAAAGAATTCATCATGCCATCTGTAACAAAGTTTTTATAAGCATTTAAAGCGCGCTCCTGGAAAATTGCTAGAAAATAGTTCCGCTAGTATGCATTAACGTCGACGATATGTATGAATGAGTACTGTGATCCAGTGATAAATATGTATGTGTGAGTGTAGTATCCAATGCAACGAATATAAACAAGGAGTCAGAAAATGATTCAGAAACCAAATAGTTCAAGCATTCATTATCTCATCTTAACAGTAAAAGAATAAAGCATTCATTAACCACAAACAGTCTTTCAAACAAACAAACACAGAAGATATTACATGTGGTGACCGCCGACTTTAATTGAACACGCAACAATCTGTCCAGAAACTTACTCTTGCAAGCATACCATTCAAGATACCAGGATCCTATTTATGAAGCAGATGTCGAGAAATTAATTAGCATAATTCCCGTGGAGAATCAATACTCTAATCAATACAGCACCACCACTACCAGTACATGGAGCAGTTCCATCGCTGAAGTCATAATCTATCTCATAATCACGGTCATAGTCACGGTTGTATAAAGTTCTTTTCTGTTCTAAATTTTTCTGCCATCAAAGCAGACTATCTACAGCATTTAAAGAAAGTATTTTCAACGCCTATATCATTACGGTTTACTATCAAATTAAAAAAAACAATCTTTGAAGCCAAAGAACTAACTTGTCTCGACCACACAGTGAACAGTGGTGGAGTTACGCCGCAAATTTCAAAAGGAGAAGCTATTCATAACTTTCCAATCCTTAGAATGCAACAAGAATTATGCCATTTCGTTGGCATAGATTGTCGATTTAAACCTGAGCTAAATCTATTTATTCCAGAAAAAGTTTCAGAACCCTACAAGAAACCCACACAACAGTGTGTCGCTAAACGTATAATTACAAATCGGTTGTTGTGAACTTCAATAAACGGTCGTACCAAAAATTCGTTACTTCGTGTGATCGGAAACACAGGGAATACATAGCAGATAAACTCGGATGCAGCGAATTACAAATCCTTCTTATATTTTTTTGTGCCGTTTACGTATAGAACGTTCGCAATTGCTTTTTGTTACCTGTTAGACATATTTGTGTACATACATTTACTATTTTCCTTTTATGTTGCATATACGATTATGATCCAACCAACAACCAACAAGTCCAACAGAATCCTCATACGTTCCTCTTAGGTTAGGTTTTGTAGTTTTTAGTTATTTACATTTTGCAACGAGCCCTAAAATTAAGAATCTGCTGTCTTAATTTTAACCGTTTTCAATTATATCTCATTCGATTCTCACGTTATTCTTATTAGCTCATTTCTATAGGTTAAGTTCTTATCATTGTAACGAACATTAACATTAAAAGCCCTGTACTAACTTTAATCAATTGTAAAACCAGCCAAAGAAAAAAACGCGGTTTTTTACGTATCTATCAAGTTGCTTTACAATCAAATCGCATCTTATGCGTACATTTACTAGTTCTTTCCAATCCTGTCCTCAAGCAAACTGATGGAGACTTTTCTGCTGGAAAAATTCTAAAAAACAAGGGAGCAATAAATGTGATGATCACCGTTGCCTTGGATACTTTGTAGTATCCAAGGAAACGAATGTAAACGAGGGATCAGAAAATAATTCAGAAACCAAATAGTTCAAGCATTCATTCTCTCATCTTAACAGTAAAAGAATAAAGCTTTAATTAACCACAAACAATCCTTCTAAGAAACATACAAAGAAGATATTACAGTACTTTTATACTAAAAAATTTAATCAAGTTCTTGAAATTTATCGTTTGATTACTACGGAAAATGACATATGTACTTTTCCACCTTATTTGGAAACCATCCACTTTCCCCAGAAATTAACTTTTCCGTATTATGTTGCGTTGTCTCACTTGTTCGAAAATCCTGTTAACCTTACTCTAATCATTTATATAAAAAATGAATTCAGTTATAAAGTCCTACTTAAAGATACCATTGATATGAACACATGGATTGTAGGTATTAATATATGCTTTCAATCATACAAATATAACTTTATAAATTTATATCACTCTCCAAACTCTAGTGATGCTCAATTTCTAATAAAACTTGAAAATTTGTTTGATATATATGCTAGTAGATCAGAGACCTTACTAATTATCGGAGACTTTAATATTGACCTATTAAAGGATTCATATTATGAAAATAGGCTGAGAACTTTAATTAAAAATAATGGACTACATCAGATTATCGACCAACCTACAAGAATCACTAAGGACAGTGCTACACTCATAGATCTTCTTGTATCTAATGAAAACCATTGATGCCATGTTCCAAAAATAACCGATCACTCAATAATAACTGTAAATGCAAAAGTGAAAGAAAAATATGAAGAATATACAATACAACACAGAGACATGAGCAACTTCAATGAAATGCAATTTCAATTAGATTTAATGGATCAACCATGGAATCCGGACTGTACAAACACCAATCAACTACCAGAAACATTAGTTCAAACCATAATGGACACACTAAACAGGCATGCTCCAACTGTTAAAAAAACCATTAAATGCCAATGGAGTTGTAAGCGTTGGTGGACCCCAGAAACAGCCTTAGAAATTGAAGAAAGGGACAGATTATATAAAAGAGCAATCTTTACACAAGAAAAAAGTGATATGAATAGGTATAGACAACAAAGAAATGGAATTACTAGTTTGATCAGGAACCACAAGAGAAATTATTATCAAGAAAAAATAGATGATATGAGAAATAACTCAACAGAAATGTGTAAAACAGTTAAATAATTAATTAAAGGAGGCCATAACAGACAAAAAAAGGAATGTATTATTTTTGACAATGAGTTAGAAAAAAAGGAAATTCAAATTGCAGAAAAATTCAATATTTACTTTATTAACAGCATACAACAAATTATTACATTAACAAATTTAACCCAGATTGAAACTGATTTAAGCCACATTAATGTACATCAATGCAAGTTCGAAAAATTTTTACCAATAGAGTTTTTGGAGTTAAAAAAAATTATAAACAATTTACCTAATAAGAATAGTAGTGTCGATGGTATTACAGTAAAGATTCTTAAATTAGCTTTCAATGTAATAGGACAGAGATTTTTATATATTCTTTTTTAAACATTTAATAATATTTAAAATAAAAACCGAATATATCCAGAGCACATTTTAAATGAATTACTATTCGTAGAAGATGTTCATGATCATAATACTAGAAGTAGAAATAATTTTTATGTTCATACAGTAACAACAAATATAGGACAAAATAATCTGTTTCATAAAGGTTTAGTTGAATATAATTCACTTCCAGCTAATGTAAATAACTGTACATTTTTAACATTATTTAAGAAACAGCGTAAAAAATATGTAATAAATTACATTAATATTTAAGAAATTATAATGTATTATAAGGAATTTATCTAGTTATATGCTATAAATAAAGTATATTATTATTATTAATAAATATTAAAACCTTCAATTTTTCAAAGCCAGAGAATAATTTACAAATGTGAAAAGAACTCGCATACGAGCTGATGTAATTCTTACGTCACTTTTCTCCATCAAATATTAAATGCGAGCTATTATAACCAAACGTTTATAAAACAAAGCTTAACATATGCGTCATGGCAATGTTGCCAGATCCAGGGCTTAGGAAGTCTGTAGAACATAGCGGGTTTGATAGCGTCTTGTATAAAAATATACGATATACACTTGAGAAAGGCGCGACGCCCCCTATAGTTCATTGTGATGAACTACGGTTGTATAAAACTTTTTACAGACCCTACTTTTCCAAACCCAAATTGTATATTTTTTTATTGCAGTTTTAGATAAACCTTATCCTGTAGACCTCGAAAACATAGGAGAACGTTGCCAGACCCAAGCCCGGGTCTGAGAGCGTCGAAAATGGTCCGATAAGTCGGTAGAATATAGCGAAACGGGTGTGTATAAGCGGTTTGACAAATATATATATATATATATATATATATATATATAGTCCCAGCAGAGTCGATGATAAATTTTTCTATATGAATTTGCATTCTAAATATTATTTAATGTAAAATCATTATTCAACTTAACAAAAATTAATATCAACTAAAAAAAAAAAAAAAAAAAAAAAAAAAAAAAAAAAAAAAAAAAAAAATATATATATATATATATATATATATATATGTTACATTTTAAGTTTCCGCGGATATTATATGATACTTCACTACTTTTCCGGGTTTCACTCCGCGTATTCACTATTCGGCTCCTAGAGGAACCAGACAATGGTTGACGACGTTTCGGCAAGATCACACTTGCCATCTTCAGGTCACTTCTAACTTCCTTCTGCCTCGCGTGGTTACACGATGTAGACTGACGTCTTGCTGTAGCGGTTGGACATTTTAAACTACATATACACGGGGATTCGTTTTCGCCTCCGTTTTTTCCACTTCGCCTCCAAAATCGGAGGCCATCGCTATGAACAGACATATATTCGGAGGCGTATCAGTGCTTTCTGCATGTATATATATATATATATATATATATATATATATATATATATATATATATATATATGTTACATTTTAAGTTTCCGCGGATATTATATGATACTTCACTACTTTTCCGGGTTTCACTCCGCGTATTCACTATTCGGCTCCTAGAGGAACCAGACAATGGTTGACGACGTTTCGGCAAGATCACACTTGCCATCTTCAGGTCACTTCTAACTTCCTTCTGCCTCGCGTGGTTACACGATGTAGACTGACGTCTTGCTGTAGCGGTTGGTCTTTATATACGGTTACGGTGTTGCGCATGGTTGCGGTCGGCTGGTTTTTGGCGCGGCTGCGTGTCATTGGTCTCGCTTGATCCGGTGGCTTTCTCTCGCTTTCCCTTTTATCGTTCTGCTGTGCTGGTTTTCGCTTCTTGACGGTGATGCTGGTTATAGCTGGTTTCCAAGCTGATGGTAGTCGCTGTGTATCGTCCCTGGTATTAAGATTGTTCGGACGTTTCTCGATCTCAATGGCTTCTCTTATGGTTCGTCGGGTCTTATGTTGTATATTCGCTAAAACTTTTGTATTTTCGAAATCTATGTTATGAGATGTACCACTTACATGTTGTGCTAGTGAAGACGTTCTCTCATTTTTGTTGACTGCATTTCGGTGTTCTTCTCTTCTTACTTGAATTCTTCTGTTGGTCTGCCCTATGTAGGATTCCCCGCAGTCTTTACAAGGGATCTCGTATACTCCTTGGCTTTCTAGTGGTATTTTTGTTTTTGCGGATGGAAGCATGTTTCCAATCTTCTTGTCGGTGTTGAAGATGGTGTCGATGTTGTGTTTTCTCAGCACTCTACTTATTTTGTCCGTGGTCCCTTTGATGTACGGTAAGTGCGCTTTGGATACCGATGTTTCTTCTTCCTTTGGCTTTGGGTTCCTTGGTGTTAACGCTTTCTTGATATTTCTGGAAGAGAAACCATTTTGTTTTAATGCCAACTTCACCTGTTTTAGTTCTTGATGTTTATTATCGTCATCAGTCAATCGTTGTGATCTGGTTATTAATCTCTTGACTACTGACTGTAGTTGCGCTGGGTGGTGATGTGACTGCGCGTTCAGGTAGCGATTTGTGTGGGTTGATTTTCGGTATACTGTGTATCCCAGGCTGCCGTCTTCCTTCTTGATTATAGATACATCTAGGAAAGGTAGTTGATTGTCCTTTTCCACCTCCATTGTGAATTTGATCTTCTGGTGTATGTTGTTTAGATGCTGTAAGAAGGTCTGCAGCTTCTCTTCTCCATGGGTCCATATAATAAAAGTATCGTCTACATATCTTAGCCATAGTTTAGGTTTGTCACTTGCCGTTTCTATTGCTCGGACTTCTAATTCTTCCATGAATAGGTTCGCTATTACCGGCGATAAAGGTGATCCCATAGGTGCTCCTTCCACTTGTTTGTACCGTTGATCTTTGTAGATGAAGTAGGTGTTGTTTAGGCAGTGTCTTGTTAACTCGATGATTTCATTTGGGACTTGGTATTTCCGTTGTATCATATCTACTGCTTCTTTTACTGGAACATTCGTGAATAAAGAGGTTACATCAAAGCTTACCAGCAGATCTCCTGGTGCCACTGTTATGTCTTTTATACGCTCGATGAAGTGGCTTGCGTTCTTTACGTAAGATTCGGCTTCTTCGGCATAAGGTTGCAGTTGCTTGGCCAGGAATTTCGCTAGAGGTTGCAGTGGTGATCCAATGGAGCTTACGATGGGTCTTAGTGGTACACCTTCCTTGTGGACTTTTGGTAATCCGTACAGCTTAGGGCATGATGACGACTTCTCTCTCGGAATTAGTTGTAACTGTTGTTCTTGACTGAAACTGCAGGCTTTTATTTTGGCTTTAGTGGTCTTTTCCAAGTATGTTGTAGGATCCGTTGAAATTGTTTGGTATCCAGGATCATTTAGTAAGGTTTCTATTTTTCGTTCATATTCACCCTTATCCATGACTACGGTTGCGTTGCCTTTGTCTGCTGGTAACACGATTACGCTAGTATTCGCCCGTACGTCGCGTAAAGCTTGGATTTCTTCGTGGGATAAGTTCTTCTTCGGTGGCTTGGCTGTTCTCAGTATACGTGACACGTCTTGACGTATAATTTCGGCGGTATTTCCTGGGATCCCTGTTATTGATGCTTCGACTCCGCAAATAATGTTTTCTATTGGAATCCGGTTTGGCGCTACTGCATAGTTAAATCCTTTCGATAGCACGCTATGTGTCGCTTCATCCAGCGGTAGATCTGAAAGATTGAAAACTACGTTCTTTGGTTCAACTTGGTGGTTGATGTACTTCCTGGGCTGTTGTTCGGCTTGTAGCTTCTCAAATTTCTTCTTCTGGTTAGAAGTTGTCAAATTAGCGTCAGTTTCTGCGCGAAACTCCGTTAGGTTATCTAGTGTGGACCATAGAGCTGGATGAATTGTGTTACTTAAACGTAGGTGTAACTGTAGTAGATCGATGTTGATGCTATTTAGCGCCCTTCTGGTATCGTGAATTGCTTCTCTTGTCAATGCTAGGCTTGCTCTTCTCAAGATGTTCCTCGTTTGGTTGTTCTTTTTGTGGAACGTCAGCTTCATGGAATTTGGTATTATATTCTCGTCCCGGCAGCGTTCCAGGAATGCGAGGTTGCACAGCAGCTTGTTTCTTTTGGATCGTAGCTTCTCCAACTTCTTGACGTCTCGTAGAATCTCCTCTCCTAAAACCCTCCCGTAAAGGTTATTAATGTTACATTTCTGGTTCCTCTAGGAGCCGAATAGTGAATACGCGGAGTGAAACCCGGAAAACTAGTGAAGTATCATATAATATCCGCGGAAACTTATATATATATATATATATATATATATATATATATATATATATATATTTGTCAAACCGCTTATACACACCCGTTTCGCTATATTCTACCGACTTGTCGGACCATTTTCGCCGCTCTCAGACCCGGGCTTGGGTCTGGCAACGTTCTCCTATGTTTTCTAGGTCTACAAGATAATGCTTACCTAAAACTGCAATAAAAAAATATACAATTTGGGTGTGGAAAAGTAGGGTCTGTAAAAAGTTTTATACAACCGTAGTTCATCACAATGAACTATAGGGGGCGTCGCTCCTTTCTCAAGTGTATATCGTATATTTTTATACAAGACGCTATCAAACCCGCTATGTTCTACAGACTTCCTAAGCCCTGGATCTGGCAACATTGCCATGACGCATATGTTAAGCTTTGTTTTATAAACGTTTGGTTATAATAGCTCGCATTTAATATTTGATGGAGAAAAGTGACGTAAGAATTACATCAGCTCGTATGCGAGTTCTTTTCACATTTGCAAATAATTCTCTGGCTTTGAAAAATTGAAGGATTTAATATTTATTAATAATAATAATATACTTTATTTATAGCATATAACTAGATAAATTCCATATAATACATTATAATTTCTTAAATATTAATGTAATTTATTACATATTTTTTACACCGTTTCTTAAATAATGTTAAAGATAATAATAATGTTTATTTCCAAATAAAGAATTTCCAAAAATTCTCAAAATACAAAAAATCCAAGATACAAATATGAGAAACAAAATAAAAAAACATTTTCATTCACAGCATTATATCATAAAAGAGAACACAGTATCAAATGCATAAAATAAAGTAAAGAAATGGAAACCACAAAGATATAATTCAGCACTGCTGATCTTACATCATACCTTGAAATAAAAGTTTTAATACATTGTTAGGTATGTTGACGCCTATACTAAAAAGAAACTTATAATTAATTTAGATTTAAATAAAATATTCTGCAATAGGTGCAATACATTTCAGCATTTTTTAACTGTATAAAAGTGTAAAATTATAAATATACAATTAAAATAAAATAGAGTAAAGCAGGCAGCTGCCATCCACTGAAACATAGTTTAGGTAAGAGATATCATGATATCAACATGAAAAAGATTTAAGAAAAAGATTTAAATACCAGATACTTGCTTAATATATAAATATTCACGTACGTGTCGTTTAAAGCAGTTTAAGGAGTAGCTTTTAATATAATCTGGTAAAACATTGTACATTTTATAAACGTTAAATGTAAATGATCGTTCAAATAGAGCTGTATGATGAGTAGGTGGAGTGATGCGTCCTTTAAACCTTAAATTTAAATGGTGAACATCATTTCGGAACGATATTTTTTTGTATAAGTATATAGAAATTTTCTGAGTAATAATTTTATGATAAAGACATGCAGCCTGTAACAGCCTTCTGTTTTTCATGTTCAACCATGAACAATCAGCTAATTTATGAGATATGTGATCATATTTTCTAATGCCAAATATCAGTCTCAAACACGAGTTCTGTACTCTCTGAATTCTGTCAGCATAGTCTTTAGTCATACAAGTACCGTAAACTTCACTACAATATGAAAAATTGGATAAAACAAGGGCTTCACACAACGTGGTTTTTACCTTGGGTGTTAGAAAGCACCTATGTGGGTAAATTAATTTTAAATTTAAGTAGGCTTGTCTTATGTTATTAGTAATGTGAGTAGTAAATCTAAGAGTATTGTCAACAACTAATCCCAAATTCCTTGCTTCGTTTTTTATTTGTATTATAATGTTATTGATTTTTAGTTTTACATGAGGTCTTAACTGCTCTAACTTTGCAGAATTTCCAAATAATAAAACTACTGATTTTGATGGATTGATTGATAAAGAGTGCTGTAAAGATTTATCAGAAATTGTATTTAAGTCGGTTTAAATATTTTGCAACGCCAGCTCCCACTTATCATAATCAAAGGAAAAGTATAGTTGAGTATCGTCTGCATACATGTGGATAGAGCAGTATTTAACAAATCTATGAAACAAATGTACATATAAAGTAAAAAACAAAGGACCAAGAATTGATCCTTGAGGCACACCAGATGTAATAGGATGGAATCTCGAGAAACCGCTGCTCAATCTCACCATTTGTTGTCGATCACTTAGATAACTTTTAAGTAAAGCAATTGCATTATGGCCTAGTCCAATTGATTTGAAAATTGATAAAAGAACTTCATGATTGATCATGTCGAAAGCTTTGCTAAAATCCAATAAAATCAATACTGATATCTTATTTTGGTCACTAGCCATCATTATGTCGTCAGTAATTTTTAACAGTGCTGTCGTACAACTATGTCCAGCTTGAAATCCCGACTGGTTATCAGGTAAAACTTTGTGATTATCTAAGAAATTTCGTAATTGATTATTCATTACTTTTTCAAGAAGCTTAGATGTACAGTTTTTTACATTAGCTGGAAGTGAATTATATTCAACTAAACCTTTATGAAACAGATCATTTTGTCCTATATTTGTTGTTACTGTATGAACATAAAAATTATTTCTACTTCTTGTATTATGATCATGAACATCTTCTACGAATAGTAATTCATTTAAAATGTGCTCTGGATATATTCGGTTTTTTATTTTAAATATTATTATCATCGTATTATAAAATATATTTTGCTTAACACTTAACAAAGATGTAATTTGCTACATTCTTCTTATGCTAGTATACCTACTACATTTTAGTATTATTCTAAACGCACAATTTTGTTTTTTTTGAAGATTGTTAATTTCAGTATTATTTAGGAGGTAAAGTATACTAGCACAATAATTAAAATGGGGAAGTATTATTGTTTTATATAGTAATAATTTAGATCACTTGCTAAGATTTTGTCTTATTCTACCCATGAAATTTACTATTTTTGAAACTTTACTCATAACATAGTTTGAATGACTAGAAAATGTTAAGTGACAATCTATTATTCCGCCTAAGTACTTCCACTCATAAACTTGTTCTATTTTTTGACTATTAATTTGTATTCCCACATGACTAGATGTATCAATTTCGTTAAACTTATTTTTTATTATCATGAATTTTGTTTTATTTACATTTGAAGAAAGACTATTTTTACCTAACCAGTTATATACATTTACTAATTCATCATTGATGATATTTATTACTTTTTCAACATCATGTGTTATAGAATATATTAAAGTGTCATCTGCAAATAATTGAATGTTACATTTTTTAATTACATTAACAATATCATTTATGTATAGTACAAATAAATCAGGACCTAATACAGTTCCTTGTGGAACGCCAAAGGTAGTTTTTTTAGCTGAAGATGTAGCATTAAAGTATCTAGTTTTTTAAAATCTGTTTTTGAGATATTCACTAAACCATTTTATAACTATTGGGCCGAACCCATATCTTTTTAATTTCAATAATAATAGATCTCTATTAATAGTCTCAAAAGCACGTCTGAAGTCTAGAAAAACTACACCTATCACCTTCTTCTTGTAAATAGCATTTTTCCATTTCAAAAGAACTGATTGTATTGCACTTTCACATGAATTATTTTTCCGAAACCCTGATTGAAAAGGTGTTAACAGTTTGTTCACTTCAATGTAGTCACGAAACTGGATATTTACGACGGTCTCTAATAATTTTTCATAAGTTGACACCATGTTGATCTGTCTGTATTCTTCACATTTGTTAGTGTTGGTTATCTTCTCAATGGGGATAATATGGGATGTCTTCAAGGTTTCTGGGAAGGATCCACTTTCTAGACTCATTTGAATTAGATGCAAAAATCTCTGTCCTATTACATTGAAAGCTAATTTAAGAATCTTTACTGTAATACCATCGACACTACTATTCTTATTAGGTAAATTGTTTATAATTTTTTTTAACTCCATAAACTCTATTGGTAAAAATTTCTCGAACTTGCATTGATGTACATTAATGTGGCTTAAATCAGTTTCAGTTTGGGTTAAATTTGTTAATGTAATAATTTGTTGTATGCTGTTAATAAAGTAAATATTGAATTTTTCTGCAATTTGAATTTCCTTTTTTTCTAACTCATTGTCAAAAATAATACCTTCTTTTTTTTGTCTGTTATGGCCTCCTTTAATTAATTCTTTAACTGTTTTACACATTTCTGTTGAGTTATTTTTCATATCATCTATTTTTTCTTGATAATAATTTCTCTTGTGGTTCCTGATCAAACTAACAATTCCATTTCTTTGTTGTCTATGCCAATTCATATCACTTTCTTCTTGTGTAAAGATTGCTCTTTTATATAATCTGTCCCTTTCTTCAATTTCCAAGGCTATTTCTGTGGTCCACCAACGCTTACAACTCCATTGACGTTTAATGGTTTTTTTAACAGTTGGAGTATGCCTGTTTAGTGTGTCCATTATGGTTTTAACTAATGTTTCTGCTAGTTGATTGGTGTTTGTACAGTCCGGATTCCATGGTTGATCCATTAGATCTAATTGAAATTGCATTTCATTGAAGTTGCTCATTTCTCTGTGTTGTATTGTATATTCTTAATATTTTTCTTTCACTTTTGCATTTACAGTTATTATTGAGTGATCGGTTATTTTTGGAACATGGTGAGTTAATTTCTGGGAAAAGTGGATGGTTTCCAAATAAGGTGGAAAAGTACATATGTCATTTTCCGTAGTAATCAAACGATAAATTTCAAGAACTTGATTAAATTCTTTAGTATAAAAGTACTGTAATATCTTCTTTGTACGTTTGTTTGTTGTTAATTAAAGCTTTATTCTTTTACTGTTAAGATGAGAGAATGAATGCTTGAACTATTTGGTTTCTGAATTATTTTCTGATCCCTCGTTTACATTCGTTTCCTTGGATACTACAAAGTATCCAAGGCAACGGTGATCATCACATTTATTGCTCCCTTGTTTTTTAGAATTTTTCCAGCAGAAAAAGTCTCCATCAGTTTGCTTGAGGACAGGATTGGAAAGAACTAGTGAATGTACACATAAGATGCGGTTGTGATTGTAAAGCAACTTGATAGATACGTAAAAACCGCGTTTTTTTCTTTGGCTGGTTTTACAATTGATTAAAGTTAGTACAGGGCTCTTAATGTTAATGTTCGTTACAGTGATAAGAACTTAACCTATAGAAATGAGCTAATAAGAATAACGTGAGAATCGAATGAGATAATTGAAAACGGTTAAAATTAAGACAGCAGATTCTTAATTTTAGGACTCGTTGCAAAATGTAAATAACTAAAAACTACAAAACTTAACCTAAGAGGAACGTATGAGGATTCTGTTGGACTTGTAGGTTGTTGGTTGGATCATAATCGTATATGCAACATAAAAGGAAAATAGTAAATGTATGTACACAAATATGTCTAACAGGTAACAAAAAGTAATTGCGATCGTTCTATACATAAACGGCACAAAAAAAGATAAGAAGGATTTGTAATGGGCTGCATCCGAGTTTATCTGCTATGTAGTCCCTGTGTTCCCGATCACACGAAGTAACGAATTTTTGGTACGACCGTTTATATAAGTTCACAACAACCGATTTGTAATTATACGTTTTGCGACACACTGTTGTGTGGGTTTCTTGTAGGGTTCTGAAACTTTTTCTGGAATAAATAGGTTTAGCTCAGGTTTAAATCGACAATCTATGCCAACGAAATGGCATAATTCTTGTTGCTTCTCCTTTTGAAATTTGCGGCGTAACTCCATCACTGTTCACTGTGTGGTCGAGACAAGTTAGTTCTTTGGCTTCAAAGATTGTTTTTTTTAATTTGATAGTAAACCGTAATGATATAGGCGTTGAAATACTTCCTTTAAATGCTGTAGATAGTCTGCTTTGATGGCAGAAAAACTTAGAACAGAAAAAAGCTTTATACAACCGTGACTTCTGATAGATTATGACTTCAACGATGGAACTGCTCCATGTACTGGTAGTGGTGCTGCTGAGATAGTATTGATCCTCTACTGGAATTGTGCTAATTGATTTCTCGACATCTGCTTCATAAATAGGATCCTGGTATCTTGAATGGTATGCTTGCAAGAGTAAGTTTCTTGACAGATTGTTGCTTGTTCAATTAAAGTCGGCGGTCACCACATGTAATATCTTCTGTGTTTGTTTGTTTGAAAGGCTGTTTGTGGTTAATGAATGCTTTATTCTTTTACTGTTAAGATGAGAGAATGAATGCTTGAACTATTTGGTTTCTGAATTATTTTCTGACTCCTTGTTTATATTCGTTGCATTGGATACTACACTCACACATACATATTTATCACTGGATTACAGTACTCATTCATACATATCGTCGACGTTAATGCATACTAGCGGAACTATTTTCTAGCAATTTTCCAGGAGCAACATTGCTAGTTACAACATTTCAAAGAATTAAGTTCATATGCATTAACGGCGACGATATGTACTATATACCACCAATAAATAACAACGTCGTAGACCATTCAGAGTAAAAATCGTGAGGTGTTGTGTTCTTTATCAAAAATTAAAATGGCCGAACTAAGTTGAGCATCATTTGTGACTTTTTTGCTAAAACACTGAAGGAAAGATTTTCTCGTCTGTAATTTGTAAGATTACTTAATGGAACTTTTAATGGAAACAGGGCACTCCAAAGGTTCGGAGGGGCAGTGTATGTTTCAACCCCCAATTGAATTTCATGAACATTGGTATAGGGTAGATGCAGTAGCAGCACTTTACTATATCAACAAGAAACGGCCACCTCATAGAACAAAAGATAAACGGAATAAATTCTGTGGGACGTTCTTTAACAAAAATGAAACAGGGTGGACTAATATGATTTGCGCCTGGTATATTTAGAACTACATATATTTCAAATGTAATCAGAAAATCTCTGGTGTACAATTCGTCACTAAGAATATAATATATATTCCAATTCACAAAATGGCTATTTCAGAATACAATAAAAATTGATCTTTAACTTAGTACAAGAGCAATATAACGGAATTGAGCAAGGTTTGAAAAAACTTCTTCTCTTCTTCGTTACCTTTCGATGTTTTTGTTAAAGGCACTTAACCACCATATAGTGTATACTGTTTTGTACCTTCAAATTCATTAAACAGAAAGTAGGGATCGAACATTTCATAATTTTCTTGTAACTGTACAAACGCACAGTAAAAATAGAAACTGCTATTTTTTTAATCTAGGTTAAACCAATCAAATGTAGTGTATTTTGGTCAGCTAAACTTGAAAATGACTTTATGCTTGATTTGTTCATGTTTACGAGTAGATAATATCCTGAACTTTGTAAAATATCAATATTAAACCGCACCAAATCATCTGGGGGCATGGCTTACCCTCATCAGCTTCTCTGGTTCACCACTTTTGAGTAGTAACTTTTAAGGAGTTATTTAACATATCACAAAGAAGGCCTATCAAAAATCCAAGGATCTACCTCAATTCCCCTCTACTTTTACTAATTTGACTGAACTGTTACCGTGGCATTAAAATATACATATCTTAGAAACTGTTCATTTGTGCTAGAAACATAACAGTAAAATGTTCAGGAGATCAAAAGATTTGGCTATAACATTTACTTTTTCAAAACACATATGCATGACGTGTCTTCGAAACTTTTAATTATATTCTTGTAAACAAAAATAATCATGTTAAAATAAATGATTTAAAAACAAATTATTAAAAAACAATTATTTGCATAAACCTTATGTATTTTAGAACAATAGAGGCTCAATGCTATTTTCTCACGTTAATAATAATTTTCAGAGTTACATCGTTTTACTGAAAACGTTAATTTTTCAGCGTTTAAGGTTATTTATGGAATTTACGGACAAATCAACAAAAATAAAGATCACTTATGTGCTTAGCATCCCGAAATCATTACGTCAATCGTAATTTTATCTCTGATACATTCGGCAACGTTGCTGGGTTCGGTAGGGTAGGTACGCTTGCTTAAAATTATACAAATGGGTCTGTAAACACTGTAATATGTATCGGGTTCAAGAACGACTGTCAAATATCACCAATTTTTTTTTTCATATATTTTTACCCCTCGAGGATCTTAAATATTGCTTATCAGAAATAGATCAATATTATGTAAAATATACACATTTTAAAAATCAAAAAATGCGGGTCTACTAACGACCCTACCATATATATATATATATATATATATATATATATATATATATATATATATATATATATATATATATATATATATATATATATATATATATATATATATATATATATATATATATATATATATATATATATATATATATATATAAACCAATATATATATATATATATATATATATATATATATATATTACTTCACTACTTTTCCGGGTTTCACTCCGCGTATTTACTATTCGGCTCCTAGAGGAACCAGACAATGGTTGACGACGTTTCGGTTAAGATCACACTTGCCATCTCCAGGTCACTTCTAACTTCCTTCTGCTTCGCGTGGTTACACAATGTAGACAGTCTACATCGTGTATATATATATATATATATATATATATATATATATATATATATATATATAGTTATATATATATATATATATATATATATATATATATATATAATATATATATATATATATATATATATATATATATATATATATATATATATATATATATATATATATATATATATATATATATATTGCTATGACCCAAGTAAATAAAAATATTAATATAATGAAATTAATAAATAGTAAAATAGATCCAACACATATATTCTTAATACTCCCTTAAACTAGCTCAGGTTTGTTCGGTGGAATATAAAATATTTTACTTTCGAGACTTATATTCTTTTATGCCTGGAAACAAGAATTGACAGTGACCTATAGTATCAAACATAAATTATAAGCACTTATGCTTCTGCAAACTGGACACCTGTAACTGTTATCTGAACTGGAAAGAAAATATTTCTATAGGATTGTAATAGCATCAATTAAACACATGCGTTAATTGAAAAACATAAAAACTTTATTCAAAAACAAATATTTTAAAATCAGGAAAGAAAAGTCAATGTGAAGGAAAAAATGTATATACAAATGTAATTAGGAATAAATCCTGTGGTTTGTTTAAACGTAAAGGAAAGTCGTATCTGTCTGACAATAAGGATCAAATACTGTTATCCGTTTAAACAAACTAACAAAATAACTATTTATAAATAACCAAAAATTATTCAAAACTAATAAATCTTTCTTAAAAACAAATATGACTTGTTTATTTATTGAAAAACCAAAACCAATTCTTACAAAGAATTCAAAAAAATTAAATCAATTAAATCAATTCCCTAAGATGAACTTAGTATTTATTTTTCTTTTTATTTACAAAAACAATTATTTTCGAAACCAACCTTGTATTTTTCCGTACAGTTTCCTTTTTTAAACCATTTACCAAATTGGCAAGACTGCTGTAACCAACAGCTGACAGTTGTTTATAAAAGTCCAATCGATGCGTCGATCAATAACACACAAAAAATAATTCACTTGTGTTTAAAATCTATTAAATAAAGAAATACTTCCACTTTTATTTTTATGCGTTCACAATAGTAATTACTTTATTAAATTCAGGTAAACACCTTTTTATTCACTTTAAACTTTATTCGTTTCAAATTGACACTTGTCAAAAACATATGATTGTATATATAACCTTAAATTTACAGTTTTCAAAACTGGAGCCGACGTAGATTCTTTCAATACAAAATATCGACTGATTTTGTTGGGAAATGCAGGGGTTTATATACGAAATGCCATAACAAATGAACTCTATGACAGATCTTCCAAAACAAATGCGAATCGCCGCCAAACGAAGCCACGGTCATGACGTCATTATTAAACATATGATTTTTAATTTTCTCTAATCCCAGATCTAGCATAATCAACTTGTAGCTTTTAAAACACTGATTAAAAAACTATAATAGACATATGGTCCTCAAACGAGTATTAAAGGAGATATGATCGAAAAACACTTAACGATGACAATTCTCGTTAAACCCAATTTTACATACATAATTACACAAATTATGAGTTCATCTTTACAGATTAGCTAAACGGGTATTCAGAGTAAGTGATACAATTATTATATACATACAAATCTTTTTATAATTTCTTACAAACATGGTTTTCTTACAGTAAAAACATAAATCTGCACCAAAGATGCTTCCACAAACCACAGCTTGAAAATGACTTCTACTTTAAATAATTTGTGCAAAAAATCCAGTGTGCATTGCTTAAGGCACACATATTAAAACAATGACAATAAAATCCAGGATAAAGGCTATACGAGTGGGTTTTCCCGAACTAAGCGGATTTCTATACCTCCATAATTAGTAATGACCAGAATTTTATTATATGAATTCAAATTTTAATTGTGTTATATCAATCATGACAAGATTAATCTACTTAAACTATTTACAGGAAAAGAACCGTGCAAACTTGAGCTGGCCTCCAAGAATATCAAAAACTATGCTTAACGCTGAATGATCGTAGCTTGAAATTTCAAATATGAAAATATTTTCCCTGACAAGTGGGAAAGCTGACCTAAAGTGTAACTTAGGTTGCCTATACATGATTGTGATGAAACAGTCTATCTAAAACATATCCTTTTTATTTATAAAAATGATTTATTTATAAGTGCATGTATTATTAGATAAGTAAGGTTATATTTGCATGAAATCTTTTAAATTAAGTTATTACTTTAAACCTTGATAAATCTAACTAAGCTCCTAACTATATTCTTTAATAATTATATGCTCAATACATAGCATGCTCCTCATTTAATTGAAAACCCGATACGAAATATTCTTTTTAACGTTACCGAACCTTTAATACTATGAAATTTTCAAGACGGTGATACCATATCACCTCAATATATATATATATATATATATATATATATATATATATATATATATATATATATATATATATATATATATATATATATACAGTGTGTTTTTTGTAAACTATAATATAGGAAATCCAATGGAATTTTATCATTTTCCTCGTAAGTTTGTACCCTTGCAAATGTAAGTAGAAATTTTGGTATCAATCGAAAGAAGAATTCATTTTACGTCAAAAAATATTAAACTTTATGAAGAAAACCAAAATCGATTTAGAAAAAGACTTAAAAAGCTTATTGATTTATTGCTTTTGGTAATAAGTTATTAAAAAGAAGCTGGAAGCTGAACGCCTATTGGTGTAGCGGTTAACGCTTCAGATTCCTAATCATGAATCACGAGTTCAAACCCCATCATCTTATACTTTTTTTTAATTGTATTGCTTACTAATTATTAATTTTAGAACTTTATTACAACGATCATTAATTTTTTTTATTGTTAGATATTTTTGCTACGGGGGTTTACCGTTATTTTTTGAACAATTTTAACTATCCATCAAAAAGGCAAATGAAAAAAGGGCATAAAACTAATAATCGTTATAATAAAGTACTAAAAATAATAATTAGTAAGCAATACAATTAAAAAAAAAAGTATACGATGATGGGGTTTGAACTAGCGATTTTTGATTAGAAATCTGAAGCGTTAACCGCTACACCAATCGGCGTTCAGCTTCCAGCTTTTTTTTAATACCTTATTACAAAAAGCAATAAATCCATAAGCTTTTTAAGTCTTTTTCTAAATCTATTTTGGTTTTCTTCATAAAGTTTAATATTTTTTTGACGTAAAATGAATTCTTCCTTCGATTGATACCAAAATTTCTACTTACATTTGCAAGGGTACAAACTTACCAGGAAAATGATAAAATTCCATTGGATTTCCTATATTATCCTTTACAAAAAACACACTGTATATATATATATATATATATATATATATATATATATATATATATATATATATATATATATATATATATTGTACTAATGAACTACAACAACAAGATAGAGTGGGAATCAATCATGAGACAGTAACTCAACAGATATATAAAAAACTACCGTTTGTAGTAGCTTTAACGACTAAATTAAAAAAAGTTTTATACAAACCTAATATAAAAATTGCTCATTACAATCCTTTAAGTGTTGGAAATGTTTTCTCCAAAACCAAAGATAAAACACCAATGATGAATGAGTCCAATGTGGTCTACTCCATCCCTTGTTTGGAATGTGGAAAGGTCTACATTGGACAGACTTCATCTTGGTTGAAAACTCGAATCACCCAACACAGAAGTGATTGTAAATTAAAAAAACGAACATGCGCCTTGGCCATTCACACAAACGAAGCAAACCACTATCCTGATTTTAATAATTACAAAATCCTTGAAAAAGAACAAAACTATAAAGGCAGACTTTTCCTTGAAATGACACACATCCTAAACAATAGTGATAATTCTCTTAATTTTAAAACTGATGTAGAAGGCCTCAGCATCATTTATTCTTATTTACTTAATTTTCAACAACCATATAATCAAAATACATTATCTTTCAATGAAAGTCTTCTATAAATTCATCTTGTTCGGTATTGAATTTTCAAAAATGGTCGCCTTTTCTAATTTCAATTTCATTTGTTATATACAAAAAAGTCATATAGACCTATCATGTAAATGTCTATGAATTTTAATTTATTTAAAATTTATCTACTCACAGTTCTGTAAGTAGTATAATTGTATTAACATAAAAATAAGCCATTTGCTCATTATTTATTGTAATGTAGATAACCCTGACGAAGAAACAATAAAATAGTTTCGAAAGCTTGGAAAAGAACAAAGAAGTATTTATTGACTTACTATTTGACCGATATCCCAATAAAGCTTAAATATATATATATATATATATATATATATATATATATATATATATATATATATATATATATATATATATATATATATATATATATATATATATATATATATATATATATATATATATATATATATATAT
>CAKMYN010000036.1:0-65000 GCA_929113105.1 Agrypnus murinus
TTTAGATGACTTAGAAACTTGAAATTTGGCGTGATTATAGGATTTAAGATTCTTGTAAAGAAAAATATTTAAAAAATGTTCCTCTGTCAACCTCTGCATCCCATTCGGGGGTTGTAAGACTTTTAGATGACATACAAACTTGAAATTTGGTTTAGTTATAGGGTTTAGGATTCTCGTAAAGAGTGATATAGAAAAATGTTATTATGTTAACCCTCCGCACCCCTTTAGCGTTTGTAAAGCTTCTAGATGACACAGAAACTTTAAATTTGGTTCAGTTATAGGGTTTAGGGTTTTCGTAAAGAATGATATAGCAAAATGTTATTATGTTAACCCTCCGCAACCCCTTTAGGGTTTGTAAAGCTTCTAGATGACACAGAAACTTGAAATTTGGTACAGTTATAGTTTAAAATTATTGTAAAAAATATATAAAAAAAATGCTATTATATCATCCCCCGCACCCTCTTATGGGGTTGTTAAACTTGCAGATGACACAGGAACTTGAAATTTGATATAGTTATAGGGTTTAAGACTGTCGAAAAGAAAAATATAGTTTTTTTTTATTAAGTAAACCCCCGCACTTTATTTGGGGGTTATAAAACTTCTAGATGACATACAAACTTGAAATTTGGCATAGTTATAGAGTTCAGAATTCTCGTCAAAAGAAAAATAAACAATGGTAAAATTTCAACCCCGCACCAACATTGGGGGTTGGAAAACGTTTATATGACATGCAAATTTGAAATTTGGTATAGTTATAGTGTTTAAAATTCTTCTAAAGAGAAAAATAAAAAATATTAAAATGTCAACCCTCCCACCCCCTTTTTAGTTATAAAACTTCTAGATGACGTACAAACTTGAGGTTTTGACATAGTTATAGAGTTTAGAATTCTTGTCAAAAGAAAAATAAACAATGGTAAAATTTCTACCCCCCACTCACATTGGGGGTTGTAAAACTTTTATATGATATACAAACTTGAAATTTGGTATAGTTATAGTATTTAAAATTTTCCAAAAGAGAAAAATCAAAAATATTAAAATGTCAACCCTCCCACCCCCTTTTGAGTTATAAAACTTCTAGATGACGTACAAACGTGAGATTTTGACATAGTTATAGAGTTCAGAATTCTCGTCAAAAGAAAAATAAACAATGGTAAAATTTTAACCCCGTACCCACATTGGGGGTTGTAAAACGTCTATATGACATGCAAACTTGAAATTTGGTATAGTTATAGTGTTTAAAATTCTTCTAAAGAGAAAAATCAAAAATATTAAAATGTCAACCCTCCCACCCCCTTTTTAGTTATAAAACTTCTAGATGACGTACAAACTTGAGATTTTGACATAGTTATAGAGTTTAGAATTCTTGTCAAAGGAAAAATAAACAATGGTAAAATTTCTACCCCCCACTCACATTGGGGGTTGTAAATCTTCTATATGATATACAAACTTGAAATTTGGTATAGTTATAGTATTTAAAATTTTCCAAAAGAGAAAAATCAAAAATATTAAAATGTCAACCCTCCCACCCCCTTTTGAGTTATAAAACTTCTAGATGACGTACAAACGTGAGATTTTGACATAGTTATAGAGTTCAGAATTCTCGTCAAAAGAAAAATAAACAATGGTAAAATTTTAACCCCGTACCCACATTGGGGGTTGTAAAACGTCTATATGACATGCAAACTTGAAATTTGGTATAGTTATAGTGTTTAAAATTCTTCTAAAGAGAAAAATCAAAAATATTAAAATGTCAACCCTCCCACCCCCTTTTTAGTTATAAAACTTCTAGATGACGTACAAACTTGAGATTTTGACATAGTTATAGAGTTTAGAATTCTTGACAAAGGAAAAATAAACAATGATAAAATTTCTACCCCCCACTCACATTGGGGGTTGTAAAACTTCTATATGATATACAAACTTGAAATTTGGTATAGTTATAGTATTTAAAATATTCCAAAAGAGAAAAATCAAAAATATTAAAATGTCAACCCTCCCACCCCCTTTTGAGTTATAAAACTTCTAGATGACGTACAAACTTGAGATTTTGACATAGTTATAGAGTTCAGAATTCTCGTCAAAAGAAAAATAAACAATGGTAAAATTTTAACCCTGTACCCACATTGGGGGTTGTAAAACGTCTATATGACATGCAAACTTGAAATTTGGTATAGTTATAGTGTTTAAAATTCTTCTAAAGAGAAAAATCAAAAATATTAAAATGTCAACCCTCCCACCCCCTTTTTAGTTATAAAACTTCTAGATGACGTACAAACTTGAGGTTTTGACATAGTGATAGAGTTTAGAATTCTTGTCAAAGGAAAAATAAACAATGGTAAAATTTCTACCCCCCACTCACATTGGGGGTTGTAAAACTTCTATATGATATACAAACTTGAAATTTGGTATAGTTATAGTATTTAAAATTTTCCAAAAGAGAAAAATCAAAAATATTAAAATGTCAACCCTCCCACCCCCTTTTGAGTTATAAAACTTCTAGATGACGTACAAACTTGAGATTTTGACATAGTTATAGAGTTCAGAATTCTCGTCAAAAATAAATAAACAATGGTAAAATTTTAACCCCTCGCCCACATTGGGGGTTGTAAAACGTCTATATGACATGCAAACTTGAAATTTGGTATAGTTATAGTGTTTAAAATTCTTCTAAAAAGAAAAATCAAAAATATTAAAATGTCAACCCTCCCACCCCCTTTTTAGTTATAAAACTTCTAGATGACGTACAAACTTGAGGTTTTGGCATAGTTATAGAGTTTAGAATTCTTGTCAAAAGAAAAATAAACAATGGTAAAATTTCTACCCCCCACTCACATTGGGGGTTGTAAAACTTCTATATGACATACAAACTTGAAATTTGGTATAGTTATAGTGTTTAAAATTTTCCTAAAGAGAAAAATCAAAAATATTAAAATGTCAACCCTCCCACCCCCTTTTGAGTTATAAAACTTCTAGATGACGTACAAACTTGAGGTTTTGACATAGTTATAGAGTTTAGAATTCTTGTCAAAAGAAAAATAAACAATGGTAAAATTTCTACCCCCCACTCACATTGGGGGTTGTAAAACTTCTATATGATAGACAAACTTGAAATTTGGTATAGTTATAGTATTTAAAATTTTCCAAAAGAGAAAAATCAAAAATATTAAAATGTCAACCCTCCCACCCCTTTTAGATTATAAAACTTCTAGATGACGTACAAACTTGAGATTTTGACATAGTTATAGAGTTCAGAATTCTCGTCGAAAGAAAAATAAACAATGGTAAAATTTCTACCCCGCACCCAAATTGGTGGTTGTAAAACGTCTAAATGACATGCAAACTTGAAATTTGGTATAGTTATAGTGTTTAAAATTCTTCTAAAAAGAAAAATCAAAAATATTAAAATGTCAACCCTCCCACCCCCTTTTTAGTTATAAAACTTCTAGATGACGTACAAACTTGAGATTTTGACATAGTTTAGAATAGAATAGAATAGAGTTTAGAATCCTTGTAAAAAAATAAACAATGGTAAAATTTCTACCCCCCCACTCACATTGGGGGTTGTAAAACTTGTATATGATATACAAATTTGAAATTTGGTGTAGTTATAGTACCTAAAATTTTCTTAAAGAGAAAAATCAAAAATATTAAAATGTCAACCCTCCCACCCCCTTTTGAGTTATAAAACTTCTAAATGACGTACAAACTTGAGATTTTGACATAGTTACAGAGTTTAGAATTCTTGTCAAAATAAAAATAAACAATGGTAAAATTTCTACCCCCACTCATATTGGGGGTTGTAAAACTTGTATATGACATACAAACTTGAAATTTGGTATAATTATAGTGTTTAAAATTTTCCTAAAGAGAAAAGTCCAAAATTTTAAAATGTCAACCCTCCCACCCCCTTTTGAGTTATAAAACTTCTAGATGACGTACAAACTTGAGATTTTGACATAGTTATAGAGTTTAGAATTCTTGTCGAAAGAAAAATAAACAATGGTAAAACAACCCCCACTCACATTGGGGGTTGTAAAACTTTTATATGACATACAAACTTGAAATTTTATATAGTTATAGAAGGCCAGTAACCGGGTAATTTATTTCTGCATCTTCTACAGAATTGATTTTCTTGTTGGAAAATGTTCGGAGGTGTTCCGTGAATGTAACGGTTGGGAATGAATTTGTCAGGACGGGGGCGGTTGAGCGCTAGCCGCCATCTTGTAAAACATGTTTTATCAAATATCTCGTGAACCGTGCATCGTACGACAAGAATAGTGTTGATCGTTTTTTTGAAATTCTGCTTAATGCTTTATATAAATGGAAGTATATCTGATTAACGTCCAAGTGTACGCAAAAAACGTGTTTGTCTTTTTCTTAAATAATATAATAATGTAATAACTTTGGTTTTAAATTAATACTCTAGGAATGTTAAAACTTGCTTACTTTACTTGTTTTGAAAAACGATGTTTGTTAATTAAATTATGTCACATTTTTTACGTGAAAAATTAATTTTAGAGAAACTGTTCGTTCAAGTTACATTAGACATACAACTTTCCTAAAAGTTTGAAAAAAAAATTTCAAATACTATGAGACTTAAGCTGTATTTTTTGGTTAACTTTGAATGTACAGTTTTTCTAAAATTTATTTTTCACATAAAAAATGTCAAATAATTTAATTAATAAACATCGTTTTTCAAAACAAGTTAGGTAAGCAAGTTTTAACATTCCAAGACTATTCATTTAAAACCACAGTTATCACATTATTAGATTATTTATGAAAAAACGACGATTATTGATCATGCGGTTAAGATTTATGCACCGTATTTGAGTGTCTAAATGGCTTCTTTGTACTGACTTTTTGTTAAATTTGGAATAGTTATTCACAATACATATAAGTAAATCCACTGTGGTTTTGTTTAGATTTTTTAATGTACCGTTAAATTTTTTCTGGGTACATTTGGACCTTAAAATTACTCAAAGATTTTGCTATATTGTTATAAAAATGAAACTTCAGGACAGGTAACCCTTCTATAGACGGGTTGGCTGTGTTACAAGTCTGCTCCTGGTCTGTGAGTTTTCGTAATATTGTTTATTGTAATTTTCGTTGTACTCGTAATTATTTTTTTAAATCTTTAGTTTTGTGTAATAGTAACAGTAATAGTAATAGTAATATTTATTTTTCCCAACAGACAAAATGCCTATGGTGGAAACATAAGCTAACAACAACATTATACTAATAACATGAACAAGTAGATGTTACATAAAATAATATCATAAAAAATAATATAATAACATAGAACTAGTGTGTGAACAATATGCCAAAGTGAGATAGTTTAGTTAATAATAATACATTAAATTGCACTGTTATGTGGTTGCTCATAAATACTAATTATCTTAGATCTAGTACCTCTCGATGTGAAAACATCTATAAATATGTCAAATCTGTTACTAGGTAAACAATTGTATAATTTAAAGATAGTTAACATGGGACTATTATAATGGTGAAAAGTGTTTAGTATTCTATAATAAAAGACCTTTGTTGATCGGCTAGTAGATCTAGGTACATAAAAGTAAATTTGACTAAGAAGACCAGAACACTGTATACGACCATTAGTAATGTTTTGTAAGAATACAAGACTAGAAAGATTTTTTCTTGATAGGAGTGAAGTTTCATTAACAATAATAAGCAGAGCCTGGTGATTACAATGCCTAATTGGATAGTTATCATATGTTTTGTAGTAACAATATTTACAAAATTTACGAAAAACATTTTCAAGAAGACAAATATATATTTCCTATCTTTAATGAAAGTAAACTATTTTTGACAAATTCAAGGTCAGTTATGTTTACAAATTTTTAAACGTTTCCTTTTAACATTCGTTTTTTAGGGATTTTCCATATAGGTTCTCTTTTGCAATTATTAATTTGATAAACCTTACAGCTGTAGTTCATATAAAGTACTTGTAAAAAATAATTTATTTATGCAGCACTCATTCGGATCATTTAAAAATTAAATATCTTAAAATAAACACGTTCTAAGAATTCTATATAGTCAACATGCGAACTAGAATTAATTGTTTTTGTTCCTCAAGGCTTGTTTATAGTAACGAATGCAACTAAACTACCGTTGTAGATTAAAAGGCAAATAAGATTTTATGTCTGACCAATTTTTATTATAAAAAGTCATGTATCTTTTATAACAGTGATTATTACATTGCCATTTCACGATTCGTTTATGTATCTACGGCATACATAAAAAAATGTTGTGCTAAATTTAAAAATTTTTAATATAGAAAACGCATTGTAACATTATATATTATACATTCCCAGATTTGCTACAATATCTGAAGTATTATATAACAAAGTTAAAAAAACTTTAAAACCTGCGTAATATGACACATCATATAAACACTCCCTTATACTGCATGCACGTAGGATCCAGCTCTTTTCTGCTTCTCATTTTCTATGAGTCTTTCAAAATATTTTTTAATGTCACTCGATGTTGTTTTATAGCAATTTTACTTTGTCCAACAAGCGTTGATATTCGTACACTGGTATAACTGTAAACGTTTCAAAATTGAAAACAGCATTCACAAAGCATTCCAATTATAATGTCTGAACAAGGATTTTCTAAGCACCACAGTCTTTGAGGTTCAGTCCAATACATGAGAGTACCACTTTTAGGAGATAAAACCCTCCAACCCAAGCAATAGGTTGGATTTTTTTCTGCATTAGCAAACTGAATTTCTTTGGGCATGTGATATACTTTTTCATCACATCACACTGAACCCTTTAGTTCAGTTACATTTGATTTTGTAAGAAATAGAGAAACCATACGAGATCTTTGGGAAGGCTTTTACTTCATTTTCTGCGTTAACGTCTCTATTTCTTTTTGTTTTGATAGTACAGTAGCTTTTGAGCAGTAAAGTACTTTTTTTTCTTTTCTTTTCCGTCATATCTTTTTGCAGTTTTCAATGGTTCAGCACCATAGTGCGTGCATGTTGAATAAAAGAAAAGAAGTTGTCAAGGAAAATATTATGGTTATGGTTCTTGTCTACAATAGAATCTTACCGGTTTTACGTTTAGAAACATTTTGCATGAGTGCCGTCCAAGATATGGAACCATCTATTCATCTTAATATAAGTTGCTCGAAAATACTCCATACTGCATGAGTTTTTCATTCATGATGTAAAAATTACCTACTAAGAATTACCAAAAAGAATGAAGCGGATGTAATCATGAACGACTTCAACGCAAGGATAGGTAAAGGAAGAGTTGAAGATATTGTTGGAGACTATGGTATTGGCAAACGGAACGACAGGAGTACCAGTATATCCCTATACTGGTACAGTTCTTTAATGAAGAAAACTTAATGGTAGCAAACATTTGGTTCCAATTCCCAGAAAGGCGATTATACACTTAGAAAGGACCAAGAGACAATGAAGGAAATATCATAGGAAATGATAATCAAATAAATTACATACTGATTGATAAACGATATAGAAACGGGATTATAGGTGTAAAAAGTTATCCTGGATCATACATCGGATCTGATCGCAAACGCCGTAGCTGGAAAACTTGATATTAAATTGAAGAAAATCCAGAAGAGAAAGAAACAAAACAAGGCCTAACTTTGAGAAACTGGGAGAACCAGAGAGATAAAACAGGAAATAACAAGTGTAAGAGAATAACAACAGTAAGAGTGTCAAATAGTAAATTTAAGGAAACTAAGTACAATTGGAAACAACAGAAACAATGAAAAACTCTTGGCAGTCTATTAAAAACGTAATACATGAAGTACAAGAAAATGAATTGGGAATCCAAGAGCCGAGAGCAAAACAGAAATGGATGACGGGAGAAATCATTTTATTGGTGGACGAAAGAAGGAAGTAGCTGCAATCTTAACATTAAATTCAACTATTTTTTCATTTTATTTTGACATTTCAGACACCTGCCATACATACACAATGCGTTACTACATGTTACAGGAGTTCATAGGAATTGTCATTATCTACAAGTTTTAGTGGTTTTAGTTTTTGTGGTTTGAAGCTTATGTTTGCGCGTTGCTTGTACAAACAGGTAGCTCTGTTTATTTCATTAGGTTTGCATACATAATATAGACCAGTGGTCGCCAAACTTATGAAGCTTCTGAGCTACTGCACCGTTTTTAAATCCTACTATGAGCTACTAGTCAAGAGAACTACCAACTTTTTTAAAAAATCTTACATTTGTTTATTGCCTATAAACTTACATTTCTAGTAAATATGAAATCAATTTTAATTAAACTGTATATAACAAAAAGAAACTGAAATTGAATTGTACATAAGAAAGAAATTGAAGTATTGCTAGTAATAAATAACAAATGTAATAACAGATTTTTTATCAGACTTATTAACTTTAATGAGAAGGATGGACTTCTTTTTTGTCATCAACAGCTCAGTGGAGGAATCATGGTTAGCCATCCGGAGCGTTAACGCGATCTACCGAAAATGTCCCCGCGAGCTACTAGTACCTCGCCATCGACGGTTTGGGGATCCCTGATATAGACGGTAATAACATAGGGATGGCATCGAGAGAATGTACTGTAGAATATTTTTGTTTTGTATGACAATTTTGTTTTGTGTGCAATGCCAATTGTTTTATTTGCTAAACTATAAAGACGGTAGTGTATATCATTGGACATCAACAATGTACTTAAAAATCTTTTCCGTTGGTTTTTTCGACCTCCAACAACTCTCCAAGGTTTCACCAGCGAGTCATGCAAAACTAGAGTACGGATTGCTTATTTCTCATTGCTTATTCCTTTTCCAGGTTCAAGTCCAACAAAACGTTTCCCTGTGTTTTTTTTATTCAGAGATGGACCTTAGTTTTTCTTCAGGTGTTTTCTTAACTGTATTGTTTTCAGTTTTTTTTACTTAAATGCTTTCTTCTTCTTTTCACATTCTCAAGTTTACTCAAAACAAATAACCAGAAACCTAAGTGCAGAGATGGTTTCTTTTTGTATCAGAACTTGCCCGACGAAGAGAACACAAAAAATTGAACAGCTAAAAAATCATTTGGCAGGTCAATCACCGCTGGATATTTTTTCTAAAACTTTTTGATGATGAAGTTGAAAATATAGTATTGCCATTTTTTGTAAAGTAGGCTCATGATAAATAATACACACGATTTTATATTTACAAGGCAAGAACTTTTCAGTTTTATTGGCATCCTGTTTTTATTAGGCTATCATACGTTGTCCCAAGCTGATTTGTATTGGTATGTTGAAGAAGGCAAAGGAGTCGATATTGCATAGAACTGCATGACGAGAAACAAATTCAGAAATATTCAGTAAGGTCGATAAAACTGTTACATTTTCTAACTTTGCGGCCTTTTTTACAACTTCTTTTCCTTAAGGTGCTGTCTTCTTATAGAATGTTAGCAACAACTTCGGCAAATCTTATAAACTTATAAATACTTATTAGTAAATTAGAAGTACGTAATTCATGTATAAAAAATAATCGTATCGGGAATAATTCAATATAAGCATAAAAGACGTTCCTATAAAAATGCTGTTGTTTATTAATAACAAGTCGTAGCAAAATAAGAAACCTTTGCACTACGCCATTTCCGTGTAAAGCGATATTATGTAGGTGACAAGCATTATTATGGATTATATTTCCCAAAATTTCTGTCTTTGTTTATTTTAACATAAAGTGACGTAATCCTGTATATGCTATTATACTTTAGCATAGTTGCTTCCACGGTCATTTTACTTTTTTTAATGTCTCTGAAAATAAACGTTTTAAATTATTTTTTATTAAGAACTTGCATTATTATTATTACTTGTTTATGATAAATCTAATTTTGTCTGTATTACCTACAATTCTCGCAGTAATAAATAGTAGAGGAAAATATGAAACAAAAGCCGCTTATTTACGATTTTCGTGTGAACGGAAAGGTAAAAATGTATGCATGCATTTTTATGATAGTTTATGTCTTGGGGATGAACTTTCAACAATTCGTCAAAAAATCGTTCTGTGCAGGGGTCTTCTAGGGGTGGTTTTATGATAAAACCATCAATTTCTGATTTTTTGTAGTAATATTCTATTTATTATAAGCTTTCTGATGGTACCATCGGTAATTAAATGCGAGTATTAGAAATAAACAATGTTTAAGAAGACTTAAATAATTTAACACGGCAGTATACGGGCGAGAAATATTTCAAGAGCGATTATCTCAAAAGCGGCAATTTCTGTAAATTGTAATTTTTGTTTGCACTCAATTTTCTCGAAAACCGTCGACTTTATCAAAAAATCATACTGTATAAACATTATTACTCAATAGTAGCGCTATCTGATGGTTTTTAATTTTCTTAATTATCTCTCTTAATAAGGGAGATATTTGATGAAACGTAAAGCTCTGCATATTCCCCCTCTTAAAACGTCGTATACCCCCGTACACCGCAGCGCTCAACAAACTATCCATACATGCATCAAATAATGCTTCCTGTTATTTCTTACTATTCATATTTTTTACCCTTTGTTATTAAATATATTATTTAACTGCTATAAATTGGAAAATCCTTTGTGTGTACATATGTATAAGCAGTTACAAAAGTTGGTAACTTATTAGTTGACCCATTTAAATTTGTTATGGTAGGTTAATAATTTATTAATTATATCTTCCCATAACTTTAAACGGACCGTTGAATTTTAGACGTATGCTTGTGTTTATTATTATAGTTTTATGAAAACCCTGACAGATGTGAAATTATTAGTCTGGAATTTTAGTTTGATTTTGTCATTCAGTGGTTGAAACTGTGGTGACTGTTTGAAGGGTGCTTTCTTTAAATAAAAGTGTGTCTGTTTCGAGAGGTTAATAAGACTGTTTTTGCATCACATTGTTTACTTACCTTGAACTCCTATAATTGTAAGTATTATTTTTCACCATTTTATAATGTTCTTACTCAAAACAACAGTTTAACATAATTTGGTAGTAGTCATTTATTTTATTTCGTTCGAATATTATATTTTAGAATTGGAAATCATGGAAGTAACAAGTAGCTCGGAAAGCGAATTAGAATCAAAGATAAAAACGATTCAATATCGCAAGAAAAAACAGAAAACCTGCATAACTTGTCAACAAGCGGACAATTTAGTTTCAAGTGCTCCAAAATCATTCTTAACATTTAAAAATAGTGTTCAATTAAGGCTAAATCAGCTAAATGTAGATCCTGGTCATGATGAATTTTTAAATAAAGTTCTAGGCATTATTAATTCCTCTCAAAGTCATGAGTTAGACTTGCATCAAAGGTGTTACTCTAGTTTTACAAGTAAAAAAATATTAAAACTTTTCAAGCTAAATATATAGCAGAGAATTTGTTTAAATCTTGTGAAAGTCACAGATAATTGAGATCGAACAGAAAGATGATCTGCAATATTACGATTTCTTGCAAATTGGTTGTTCTGAAATATCTGAGATCGTCAATCTCTGCAACAGCATTAAAAGTGATATGTCACAAGTAAAGGGATTGGACAACTACAAAGATTTAAGTAGCAATAGTTTTAGAGAGTACATTCCAGATAAACTGTTTTTATTAATACAGTTGCTAGTCGAAGATTCAGACGATGAAAGGAAAAAAAATGTTGTTCTGAATATTTGTCAAGACATAATTTACTGTCATTCCAATTTTAAAAAGCATACTCCAAAACACGCCGCTTTGGGTTCACTGGTTCATCAAGAGACTAAATCAAGCAAAATCATCGAAACCCTTCATTCCTGTGGGCATTCTCTACCTTATAGGAATATCAATATCATGAGAATTAGAAACTCCGTTGCACAATCTGAAATTCTACGAAAATGAAAAAACATTGTTCCATCACAATTAATAAGAGGAAGATTTATTCAATTTGCTGGAAACAACATTGACCTTTTAGAGGAAACTCTTGGTAACGGTTCAACTTAATATTAAATATAAATTGTAGTAAACTGTGTTTTTTGGCTGTTTAATCGCTATTTATTGGCTTTTCAAACATTCTATACTTTAAACAATCTTGCTTTCTTTTTTTCCAAACTCTTATATTACGTTTGTATGAAGACATTACAAAATTACAAACATAAATAGTTCGTATAAATGAATCGTTGCACGTATTTACGAAGCCTGTAAGGAGTTGTGCCACGCGCTATCACAGCGCTTCACAAAACAATCGATATCTCCAAAACTATTAAACATAAGTTTATAATTCTTTTTTTAAAAACTTTTTGAAACCTTTACCATTAATTCTTCCGCAGGATGTATAGGAAAATTTCCAAAGATAAGAAACTTTGTCACTTAGTGTAATTTACATTACACGAAAAGCTAAATTTCAAGTTCAGACATATTGTTTAAATTAATTAAACAAATTTTATTAATCTGCTTTATATAGTTAGAAGCGCTCATGTTTGAGCATTAATTTAAAAAAAGAACTACAACGATATCGCAATTAGTTCCCAAGATATTGCGATATAAATATTAAAGTGTGGATTTTAAAAATTGTCGATTTTGATCTAAAATCACCCCTACAGCACCCCTGCACAGGACGATTTTTTGACGAATTGTCGGAACTTCTACCCCAATATATAGGCTATCATATAAAAACATCCATACATTTTTGCCTTTCAGTTCATACGGGAATCACGATAGCTGGTCGATTTGCTTCTACTAAAACAGTAGTCGAACTTTAAAACCAATTCTAGCACACGTAAAAAACAAATGCTGATTATTGTGTCACTTAATTCACAAATGACACTTAATTCGAATTCTCAGTTAGTGAACAGATTCAGAATTGGGAAATTGCCAAAAATTCCGTACTTTTTATAATTTTTAAAGAATTTTGAAAACATTTACATTTTTTCGGCAAAGAACAGAGCTAAAAATCTGTTTTTGTACCGTAAATCTAGTTATGTTAAAAGTGTACGTTATGATGTTGACATTTCAAAAATGTGTAGATTTTATTTAAAAAAATAATTTCTCGAACGATGGATATTAGGGTAATGGACAATGGCTAGAATTTCAGACTGTGTTTGCATGCATGTAAAAACTGTAATAATTACTTTCTACTATTCACTGAACTTATTACTAAAGATGATAGCTTAAATATGTAAATCGATTTCTACAGCAGTAATTGTTGGACACCGTCGATGGAAAACTTTAAAATGTAAACGGAAACAAAATGTTTTAAAATACTTTAGTATTTTAGATTTTAATTACTATGGACGACATATTTCATACGTCCTTTCAAAATTTGCTAACGATGACAACAAATTTGAAATCAGCGACCTCAAAAATCCCTTTCTATAAAATTTCATATAAATCCAATAATATTTCGAGTTTTATGATGTTTTTATGCATATAATATTTTAAATCTGAAAGCCTTCTAAATAAAATTCATACACATAAAGAAACGAAACTAAAAGTATTTATTACATAGCGTTAATAAAATAGAATTATTTTTGCCAGTTTAAATGACGCAATCTTTACTCAGAAATGCAGAGAGTAACTCGACACCGCAGACAGGCAAAGGAATTCAAGCAGGCTGGCCAATACTGAAAAAATAAATGGACGCTGTATAAACCTATAGCTTGCATAAAATAAACAGACGCTGAATAAACCTATAGCTTGCAAAAGACGCTGACTGATACCATCATTTATATACACTTATATACGCCGGACGCTGGGCGCTACGCTTTTGGTCCGGACGCATGGTAGGCCTCTATAGATATATATATATATATATATATATATATATATATATATATATATATATATATATATATATATATATATATATATATATATATATATATATATATATATATATATATATATATATATATATATATATATATATATATCTATAGAGGCCTACCATGCGTCCGGACCAAAAGCGTAGCGCCCAGCGTCCGGCGTATATAAGTGTATATAAATGATGGTATCAGTCAGCGTCTTTTGCAAGCTATAGGTTTATTCAGCGTCTGTTTATTTTATGCAAGCTATAGGTTTATACAGCGTCCATTTATTTTTTCAGTATTGGCCAGCCTGCTTGAATTCCTTTGCCTGTCTGCGGTGTCGAGTTACTCTCTGCATTTCTGAGTAAAGATTGCGTCATTTAAACTGGCAAAAATAATTCTATTTTATTAACGCTATGTAATAAATACTTTTAGTTTCGTTTCTGTATGTGTATGAATTTTATTTAGAAGGCTTTCAGATTTAAAATATTATATGCATAAAAACATCATAAAACTCGAAATATTATTGGATTTATATGAAATTTTATAGAAAGGGATTTTTGAGGTCGCTGATTTCAAATTTGTTGTCATCGTTAGCAAATTTTGAAAGGACGTATGAAATATGTCGTCCATAGTAATTAAAATCTAAAATACTAAAGTATTTTAAAACATTTTGTTTCCGTTTACATTTTAAAGTTTTCCATCGACGGTGTCCAACAATTACTGCTGTAGAAATCGATTTACATATTTAAGCTATCATCTTTAGTAATAAGTTCAGTGAATAGTAGAAAGTAATTATTACAGTTTTGACATGCATGCAAACACAGTCTGAAATTCTAGACATTGTCCATTACCCTAATATCCATCGTTCGAGAAATTATTTTTTTAAATAAAATCTACACATTTTTGAAATGTCAACATCATAACGTACACTTTTAACATAACTAGATTTACGGTACAAAATCAGATTTTTAGCTCTGTTCTTTGCCGAAAAAATGTAAATGTTTTCAAAATTCTTTAAAAATTATAAAAAGTACGGAATTTTTGGCAATTTCCCAATTCTGAATCTGTTCACTAACTGAGAATTCGAATTAAGTGTCATTTGTGAATTAAGTGACACAATAATCAGCATTTGTTTTTTACGTGTGCTGGAATTGGTTTTAAAGTTCGACTACTGTTTTAGTAGAAGCAAATCGACCAGCTATCGTGATTCCCGTATGAACTGAAAGGCAAAAATGTATGGATGTTTTTATATGATAGCCTATGTATTGGGGTAGAAGTTCCGACAATTCGTCAAAAAATCGTCCTGTGCAGGGGTGCTGTAGGGGTGATTTTAGATCAAAATCGACAATTTTTAAAATCCACACTTTAATATTTATATCGCAATATCTCGGGAACTAATTGCGATATCGTTGTAGTTCTTTTTTTAAATTAATGCTCAAACATGAGCGCTTCTAACTATATAAAGCAGATTAATAAAATTTGTTTAATTAATTTAAACAATATGTCTGAACTTGAAATTTAGCTTTTCGTGTAATGTAAATTACACTAAGTGACAAAGTTTCTTATCTTTGGAAATTTTCCTATACATCCTGCGGAAGAATTAATGGTAAAGGTTTCAAAAAGTTTTTAAAAAAAGAATTATAAACTTATGTTTAATAGTTTTGGAGATATCGATTGTTTTGTGAAGCGCTGTGATAGCGCGTGGCACAACTCCTTACAGGCTTCGTAAATACGTGCAACGATTCATTTATACGAACTATTTATGTTTGTAATTTTGTAATGTCTTCATACAAACGTAATATAAGAGTTTGGAAAAAAGAAAGCAAGATTGTTTCAAGTATAGAATGTTTGAAAAGCCAATAAATAGCGATTAAACAGCCAAAAAACACAGTTTACTACAATTTATATTTAATATTAAGTTGAACCGTTACCAAGAGTTTCCTCTAAAAGGTCAATGTTGTTTCCAGCAAATTGAATAAATCTTCCTCTTATTAATTGTGATGGAACAATGTTTTTTCATTTTCGTAGAATTTCAGATTGTGCAACGGAGTTTCTAATTCTCATGATATTGATATTCCTATAAGGTAGAGAATGCCCACAGGAATGAAGGGTTTCGATGATTTTGCTTGATTTAGTCTCTTGATGAACCAGTAAACCCAAAGTGGCGTGTTTTGGAGTATGCTTTTTAAAATTGGAATGACAGTAAATTATGTCTTGACAAATATTCAGAACAACATTTTTTTTCCTTTCATCGTCTGAATCTTCGACTAGCAACTGTATTAATAAAAACAGTTTATCTGGAATGTACTCTCTAAAACTATTGCTACTTAAATCTTTGTAGTTGTCCAATCCCTTTACTTGTGACATATCACTTTTAATGCTGTTGCAGAGATTGACGATCTCAGATATTTCAGAACAACCAATTTGCAAGAAATCGTAAGATTGCAGATCATCTTTCTGTTCGATCTCAATTATCTGTGACTTTCACAAGATTTAAACAAATTCTCTGCTATATATTTAGCTTGAAAAGTTTTAATATTTTTTTACTTGTAAAACTAGAGTAACACCTTTGATGCCAGTCTAACTCATGACTTTGAGAGGAATTAATAATGCCTAGAACTTTATTTAAAAATTCATCATGACCAGGATCTACATTTAGCTGATTTAGCCTTAATTGAACACTATTTTTAAATGTTAAGAATGATTTTGGAGCACTTGAAACTAAATTGTCCGCTTGTTGACAAGTTATGCAGGTTTTCTGTTTTTTCTTGCGATATTGAATCGTTTTTATCTTTGATTCTAATTCGCTTTCCGAGCTACTTGTTACTTCCATGATTTCCAATTCTAAAATATAATATTCGAACGAAATAAAATAAATGACTACTACCAAATTATGTTAAACTGTTGTTTTGAGTAAGAACATTATAAAATGGTGAAAAATAATACTTACAATTATAGGAGTTCAAGGTAAGTAAACAATGTGATGCAAAAACAGTCTTATTAACCTCTCGAAACAGACATACTTTTATTTAAAGAAAGCACCCTTCAAACAGTCACCACAGTTTCAACCACTGAATGACAAAATCAAACTAAAATTCCAGACTAATAATTTCACATCTGTCAGGGTTTTCATAAAACTATAATAATAAACACAAGCATACGTCTAAAATTCAACGGTCCGTTTAAAGTTATGGGAAGATATAATTAATAAATTATTAACCTACCATAACAAATTTAAATGGGTCAACTAATAAGTTACCAACTTTTGTAACTGCTTATACATATGTACACACAAAGGATTTTCCAATTTATAGCAGTTAAATAATATATTTAATAACAAAGGGTAAAAAATATGAATAGTAAGAAATAACAGGAAGCATTATTTGATGCATGTATGGATAGTTTGTTGAGCGCTGCGGTGTACGGGGGTATACGACGTTTTAAGAGGGGGAATATGCAGAGCTTTACGTTTCATCAAATATCTCCCTTATTAAGAGAGATAATTAAGAAAATTAAAAACCATCAGATAGCGCTACTATTGAGTAATAATGTTTATACAGTATGATTTTTTGATAAAGTCGACGGTTTTCGAGAAAATTGAGTGCAAACAAAAATTACAATTTACAGAAATTGCCGCTTTTGAGATAATCGCTCTTGAAATATTTCTCGCCCGTATACTGCCGTGTTAAATTATTTAAGTCTTCTTAAACATTGTTTATTTCTAATACTCGCATTTAATTACCGATGGTACCATCAGAAAGCTTATAATAAATAGAATATTACTACAAAAAATCAGAAATTGATGGTTTTATCATAAAACCACCCCTAGAAGACCCCTGCACAGAACGATTTTTTGACGAATTGTTGAAAGTTCATCCCCAAGACATAAACTATCATAAAAATGCATGCATACATTTTTACCTTTCCGTTCACACGAAAATCGTAAATAAGCGGCTTTTGTTTCATATTTTCCTCTACTATTTATTACTGCGAGAATTGTAGGTAATACAGACAAAATTAGATTTATCATAAACAAGTAATAATAATAATGCAAGTTCTTAATAAAAAATAATTTAAAACGTTTATTTTCAGAGACATTAAAAAAAGTAAAATGACCGTGGAAGCAACTATGCTAAAGTATAATAGCATATACAGGATTACGTCACTTTATGTTAAAATAAACAAAGACAGAAATTTTGGGAAATATAATCCATAATAATGCTTGTCACCTACATAATATCGCTTTACACGGAAATGGCGTAGTGCAAAGGTTTCTTATTTTGCTACGACTTGTTATTAATAAACAACAGCATTTTTATAGGAACGTCTTTTATGCTTATATTGAATTATTCCCGATACGATTATTTTTTATACATGAATTACGTACTTCTAATTTACTAATAAGTATTTATAAGTTTATAAGATTTGCCGAAGTTGTTGCTAACATTCTATAAGAAGACAGCACCTTAAGGAAAAGAAGTTGTAAAAAAGGCCGCAAAGTTAGAAAATGTAACAGTTTTATCGACCTTACTGAATATTTCTGAATTTGTTTCTCGTCATGCAGTTCTATGCAATATCGACTCCTTTGCCTTCTTCAACATACCAATACAAATCAGCTTGGGACAACGTATGATAGCCTAATAAAAACAGGATGCCAATAAAACTGAAAAGTTCTTGCCTTGTAAATATAAAATCGTGTGTATTATTTATCATGAGCCTACTTTACAAAAAATGGCAATACTATATTTTCAACTTCATCATCAAAAAGTTTTAGAAAAAATATCCAGCGGTGATTGACCTGCCAAATGATTTTTTAGCTGTTCAATTTTTTGTGTTCTCTTCGTCGGGCAAGTTCTGATACAAAAAGAAACCATCTCTGCACTTAGGTTTCTGGTTATTTGTTTTGAGTAAACTTGAGAATGTGAAAAGAAGAAGAAAGCATTTAAGTAAAAAAAACTGAAAACAATACAGTTAAGAAAACACCTGAAGAAAAACTAAGGTCCATCTCTGAATAAAAAAAACACAGGGAAACGTTTTGTTGGACTTGAACCTGGAAAAGGAATAAGCAATGAGAAATAAGCAATCCGTACTCTAGTTTTGCATGACTCGCTGGTGAAACCTTGGAGAGTTGTTGGAGGTCGAAAAAACCAACGGAAAAGATTTTTAAGTACATTGTTGATGTCCAATGATATACACTACCGTCTTTATAGTTTAGCAAATAAAACAATTGGCATTGCACACAAAACAAAATTGTCATACAAAACAAAAATATTCTACAGTACATTCTCTCGATGCCATCCCTATGTTATTACCGTCTATATCAGGGATCCCCAAACCGTCGATGGCGAGGTACTAGTAGCTCGCGGGGACATTTTCGGTAGATCGCGTTAACGCTCCGGATGGCTAACCATGATTCCTCCACTGAGCTGTTGATGACAAAAAAGAAGTCCATCCTTCTCATTAAAGTTAATAAGTCTGATAAAAAATCTGTTATTACATTTGTTATTTATTACTAGCAATACTTCAATTTCTTTCTTATGTACAATTCAATTTCAGTTTCTTTTTGTTATATACAGTTTAATTAAAATTGATTTCATATTTACTAGAAATGTAAGTTTATAGGCAATAAACAAATGTAAGATTTTTTAAAAAAGTTGGTAGTTCTCTTGACTAGTAGCTCATAGTAGGATTTAAAAACGGTGCAGTAGCTCAGAAGCTTCATAAGTTTGGCGACCACTGGTCTATATTATGTATGCAAACCTAATGAAATAAACAGAGCTACCTGTTTGTACAAGCAACGCGCAAACATAAGCTTCAAACCACAAAAACTAAAACCACTAAAACTTGTAGATAATGACAATTCCTATGAACTCCTGTAACATGTAGTAACGCATTGTGTATGTATGGCAGGTGTCTGAAATGTCAAAATAAAATGAAAAAATAGTTGAATTTAATGTTAAGATTGCAGCTACTTCCTTCTTTCGTCCACCAATAAAATGATTTCTCCCGTTATCCATTTCTGTTTTGCTCTCGGCTCTTGGATTCCCAATTCATTTTCTTGTACTTCATGTATTACGTTTTTAATAGACTGCCAAGAGTTTTTCATTGTTTCTGTTGTTTCCAATTGTACTTAGTTTCCTTAAATTTACTATTTGACACTCTTACTGTTGTTATTCTCTTACACTTGTTATTTCCTGTTTTATCTCTCTGGTTCTCCCAGTTTCTCAAAGTTAGGCCTTGTTTTGTTTCTTTCTCTTCTGGATTTTCTTCAATTTAATATCAAGTTTTCCAGCTACGGCGTTTGCGATCAGATCCGATGTAAGATCCAGGATAACTTTTTACACCTATAATCCCGTTTCTATATCGTTTATCAATCAGTATGTAATTTATTTGATTATTATTATTTTCTAAGTGTATAATCGCCTTTCTGGGAATTGGAACCAAATGTTTGCTACCATTAAGTTTTCTTCATTAAAGAACTGTACCAGTATAGGGATATACTGGTACTCCTGTCGTTCCGTTTGCCAATACCATAGTCTCCAACAATATCTTCAACTCTTCCTTTACCTATCCTTGCGTTGAAGTCGTTCATGATTACATCCGCTTCATTCTTTTTGGTAATTCTTAGTAGGTAATTTTTACATCATGAATGAAAAACTCATGCAGTATGGAGTATTTTCGAGCAACTTATATTAAGATGAATAGATGGTTCCATATCTTGGACGGCACTCATGCAAAATGTTTCTAAACGTAAAACCGGTAAGATTCTATTGTAGACAAGAACCATAACCATAATATTTTCCTTGACAACTTCTTTTCTTTTATTCAACATGCACGCACTATGGTGCTGAACCATTGAAAACTGCAAAAAGATATGACGGAAAAGAAAAGAAAAAAAAGTGCTTTACTGCTCAAAAGCTACTGTACTATCAAAACAAAAAGAAATAGAGACGTTAACGCAGAAAATGAAGTAAAAGCCTTCCCAAAGATCTCGTATGGTTTCTCTATTTCTTACAAAATCAAATGTAACTGAACTAAAGGGTTCAGTGTGATGTGATGAAAAAGTATATCACATGCCCAAAGAAATTCAGTTTGCTAATGCAGGAAAAAATCCAACCTATTGCTTGGGTTGGAGGGTTTTATCTCCTAAAAGTGGTACTCTCATGTATTGGACTGAACCTCAAAGACTGTGGTGCTTAGAAAATCCTTGTTCAGACATTATAATTGGAATGCTTTGTGAATGCTGTTTTCAATTTTGAAACGTTTACAGTTATACCAGTGTACGAATATCAACGCTTGTTGGACAAAGTAAAATTGCTATAAAACAACATCGAGTGACATTAAAACATATTTTGAAAGACTCATAGAAAATGAGAAGCAGAAAAGAGCTGGATCCTACGTGCATGCAGTATAAGGGAGTGTTTATATGATGTGTCATATTACGCAGGTTTTAAAGTTTTTTTAACTTTGTTATATAATACTTCAGATATTGTAGCAAATCTGGGAATGTATAATATATAATGTTACAATGCGTTTTCTATATTAAAAATTTTTAAATTTAGCACAACATTTTTTTATGTATGCCGTAGATACATAAACGAATCGTGAAATGGCAATGTAATAATCACTGTTATAAAAGATACATGACTTTTTATAATAAAAATTGGTCAGACATAAAATCTTATTTGCCTTTTAATCTACAACGGTAGTTTAGTTGCATTCGTTACTATAAACAAGCCTTGAGGAACAAAAACAATTAATTCTAAAGTTCGCATGTTGACTATATAGAATTCTTAGAACGTGTTTATTTTAAGATATTTAATTTTTAAATGATCCGAATGAGTGCTGCATAAATAAATTATTTTTTACAAGTACTTTATATGAACTACAGCTGTAAGGTTTATCAAATTAATAATTGCAAAAGAGAACCTATATGGAAAATCCCTAAAAAACGAATGTTAAAAGGAACACGTTTAAAAATTTGTAAACATAACTGACCTTGAATTTGTCAAAAATAGTTTACTTTCATTAAAGATAGGAAATATATATTTGTCTTCTTGAAAATGTTTTTCGTAAATTTTGTAAATATTGTTACTACAAAACATATGATAACTATCCAATTAGGCATTGTAATCACCAGGCTCTGCTTATTATTGTTAATGAAACTTCACTCCTATCAAGAAAAAATCTTTCTAGTCTTGTATTCTTACAAAACATTACTAATGGTCGTATACAGTGTTCTGGTCTTCTTAGTCAAATTTACTTTTATGTACCTAGATCTACTAGCCGATCAACAAAGGTCTTTTATTATAGAATACTAAACACTTTTCACCATTATAATAGTCCCATGTTAACTATCTTTAAATTATACAATTGTTTACCTAGTAACAGATTTGACATATTTATAGATGTTTTCACATCGAGAGGTACTAGATCTAAGATAATTAGTATTTATGAGCAACCACATAACAGTGCAATTTAATGTATTATTATTAACTAAACTATCTCACTTTGGCATATTGTTCACACACTAGTTCTATGTTATTATATTATTTTTTATGATATTATTTTATGTAACATCTACTTGTTCATGTTATTAGTATAATGTTGTTGTTAGCTTATGTTTCCACCATAGGCATTTTGTCTGTTGGGAAAAATAAATATTACTATTAATATTACTGTTACTATTACACAAAACTAAAGATTTAAAAAAATAATTACGAGTACAACGAAAATTACAATAAACAATATTACGAAAACTCACAGACCAGGAGCAGACTTGTAACACAGCCAACCCGTCTATAGAAGGGTTACCTGTCCTGAAGTTTCATTTTTATAACAATATAGCAAAATCTTTGAGTAATTTTAAGGTCCAAATGTACCCAGAAAAAATTTAACGGTACATTAAAAAATCTAAACAAAACCACAGTGGATTTACTTATATGTATTGTGAATAACTATTCCAAATTTAACAAAAAGTCAGTACAAAGAAGCCATTTAGACACTCAAATACGGTGCATAAATCTTAACCGCATGATCAATAATCGTCGTTTTTTCATAAATAATCTAATAATGTGATAACTGTGGTTTTAAATGAATAGTCTTGGAATGTTAAAACTTGCTTACCTAACTTGTTTTGAAAAACGATGTTTGTTAATTAAATTATGTCACATTTTTTATGTGAAAAATAAATTTTAGAAAAACTGTACATTCAAAGTTAACCAAAAAATACAGCTTAAGTCTCATAGTATTTGAAATTTTTTTTCCAAACTTTTAGGAAAGTTGTATGTCTAATGTAACTTGAACGAACAGTTTCTCTAAAATTAATTTTTCACGTAAAAAATGTGACATAATTTAATTAACAAACATCGTTTTTCAAAACAAGTAAAGTAAGCAAGTTTTAACATTCCTAGAGTATTAATTTAAAACCAAAGTTATTACATTATTATATTATTTAAGAAAAAGACAAACACGTTTTTTGCGTACACTTGGACGTTAATCAGATATACTTCCATTTATATAAAGCATTAAGCAGAATTTCAAAAAAACGATCAACACTATTCTTGTCGTACGATGCACGGTTCACGAGATATTTGATAAAACATGTTTTACAAGATGGCGGCTAGCGCTCAACCGCCCCCGTCCTGACAAATTCATTCCCAACCGTTACATTCACGGAACACCTCCGAACATTTTCCAACAAGAAAATCAATTCTGTAGAAGATGCAGAAATAAATTACCCGGTTACTGGCCTTCTATAACTATATAAAATTTCAAGTTTGTATGTCATATAAAAGTTTTACAACCCCCAATGTGAGTGGGGGTTGTTTTACCATTGTTTATTTTTCTTTCGACAAGAATTCTAAACTCTATAACTATGTCAAAATCTCAAGTTTGTACGTCATCTAGAAGTTTTATAACTCAAAAGGGGGTGGGAGGGTTGACATTTTAAAATTTTGGACTTTTCTCTTTAGGAAAATTTTAAACACTATAATTATACCAAATTTCAAGTTTGTATGTCATATAGAAGTTTTACAACCCCCAATATGAGTGGGGGTAGAAATTTTACCATTGTTTATTTTTATTTTGACAAGAATTCTAAACTCTGTAACTATGTCAAAATCTCAAGTTTGTACGTCATTTAGAAGTTTTATAACTCAAAAGGGGGTGGGAGGGTTGACATTTTAATATTTTTGATTTTTCTCTTTAAGAAAATTTTAGGTACTATAACTACACCAAATTTCAAATTTGTATATCATATACAAGTTTTACAACCCCCAATATGAGTGGGGGGGTAGAAATTTTACCATTGTTTATTTTTTTACAAGAATTCTAAACTCTATTCTATTCTATTCTAAACTATGTCAAAATCTCAAGTTTGTACGTCATCTAGAAGTTTTATAACTAAAAAGGGGGTGGGAGGGTTGACATTTTAATATTTTTGATTTTTCTTTTTAGAAGAATTTTAAACACTATAACTATACCAAATTTCAAGTTTGCATGTCATTTAGACGTTTTACAACCCCCAATTTGGGTGCGGGGTAGAAATTTTACCATTGTTTATTTTTCTTTCGACGAGAATTCTGAACTCTATAACTATGTCAAAATCTCAAGTTTGTACGTCATCTAGAAGTTTTATAATCTAAAAGGGGTGGGAGGGTTGACATTTTAATATTTTTGATTTTTCTCTTTTGGAAAATTTTAAATACTATAACTATACCAAATTTCAAGTTTGTCTATCATATAGAAGTTTTACAACCCCCAATGTGAGTGGGGGTAGAAATTTTACCATTGTTTATTTTTCTTTTGACAAGAATTCTAAACTCTATAACTATGTCAAAACCTCAAGTTTGTACGTCATCTAGAAGTTTTATAACTCAAAAGGGGGTGGGAGGGTTGACATTTTAATATTTTAGATTTTTCTCTTTAGGAAAATTTTAAACACTATAACTATACCAAATTTCAAGTTTGTATGTCATATAGAAGTTTTACAACCCCCAATGTGAGTGGGGGGTAGAAATTTTACCATTGTTTATTTTTCTTTTTACAAGAATTCTAAACTCTATAACTATGCCAAAACCTCAAGTTTGTACGTCATCTAGAAGTTTTATAACTAAAAAGGGGGTGGGAGGGTTGACATTTTAATATTTTTGATTTTTCTTTTTAGAAGAATTTTAAACACTATAACTATACCAAATTTCAAGTTTGCATGTCATATAGACGTTTTACAACCCCCAATGTGGGCGAGGGGTTAAAATTTTACCATTGTTTATTTATTTTTGACGAGAATTCTGAACTCTATAACTATGTCAAAATCTCAAGTTTGTACGTCATCTAGAAGTTTTATAACTCAAAAGGGAGTGGGAGGGTTGACATTTTAATATTTTTGATCTTTCTCTTTTGGAAAATTTTAAATACTATAACTATACCAAATTTCAAGTTTGTATATCATATAGAAGTTTTACAACCCCCAATGTGAGTGGGGGGTAGAAATTTTACCATTGTTTATTTTTCCTTTGACAAGAATTCTAAACTCTATCTTTATGTCAAAACCTCAAGTTTGTACGTCATCTAGAAGTTTTATAACTAAAAAGGGGGTGGGAGGGTTGACATTTTAATATTTTTGATTTTTCTCTTTAGAAGAATTTTAAACACTATAACTATACCAAATTTCAAGTTTGCATGTCATATAGACGTTTTACAACCCCCAATGTGGGTACAGGGTTAAAATTTTACCATTGTTTATTTTTCTTTTGACGAGAATTCTGAACTCTACAACTATGTCAAAATCTCAAGTTTGTACGTCATCTAGAAGTTTTATAACTCAAAAGGGGGTGGGAGGGTTGACATTTTAATATTTTTGATTTTTCTCTTTTGGAAAATTTTAAATACTATAACTATACCAAATTTCAAGTTTGTATATCATATAGAAGTTTTACAACCCCCAATGTGAGTGGGGGGTAGAAATTTTATCATTGTTTATTTTTCCTTTGTAAGAATTCTAAACTCTATAACTATGTCAAAATCTCAAGTTTGTACGTCATCTAGAAGTTTTATAACTCAAAAGGGGGTGGGAGGGTTGACATTTTAATATTTTTGATTTTTCTCTTTTGGAAAATTTTAAATACTATAACTATACCAAATTTCAAGTTTGTATATTATATAGAAGATTTACAACCCCCAATGTGAGTGGGGGGTAGAAATTTTACCATTGTTTATTTTTCCTTTGACAAGAATTCTAAACTCTATCACTATGCCAAAATCTCAAGTTTGTACGTCACCTAGAATTTTTATAACTCAAAAGGGGGTGGGAGGGTTGACATTTTAATATTTTTGATTTTTCTCTTTTGGAAAATTTTAAATACTATAACTATACCAAATTTCAAGTTTGTATATCATATAGAAGATTTACAACCCCCAATGTGAGTGGGGGGTAGAAATTTTACCATTGTTTATTTTTCCTTTGACAAGAATTCTAAACTCTATAACTATGTCAAAATCTCAAGTTTGTACGTCATCTAGAAGTTTTATAACTAAAAAGGGGGTGGGAGGGTTGACATTTTAATATTTTTGATTTTTCTCTTTAGAAGAATTTTAAACACTATAACTATACCAAATTTCAAGTTTGCATGTCATATAGACGTTTTACAACCCCCAATGTGGGTACGGGGTTAAAATTTTACCATTGTTTATTTTTCTTTTGACGAGAATTCTGAACTCTATAACTATGTCAAAATCTCAAGTTTGTACGTCATCTAGAAGTTTTATAACTCAAAAGGGGGTGGGAGGGTTGACATTTTAATATTTTTGATTTTTCTCTTTTGGAAAATTTTAAATACTATAACTATACCAAATTTCAAGTTTGTATATCATATAAAAGTTTTACAACCCCCAATGTGAGTGGGGGGTAGAAATTTTACCATTGTTTATTTTTATTTTGACAAGAATTCTAAACTCTATAACTATGTCAAAACCTCAAGTTTGTACGTCATCTAGAAGTTTTATAACTAAAAAGGGGGTGGGAGGGTTGACATTTTAATATTTTTTATTTTTCTCTTTAGAAGAATTTTAAACACTATAACTATACCAAATTTCAAATTTGCATGTCATATAAACGTTTGCCAACCCCCAATGTTGGTGCGGGGTTGAAATTTTACCATTGTTTATTTTTCTTTTGACGAGAATTCTGAACTCTATAACTATGCCAAATTTCAAGTTTGTATGTCATCTAGAAGTTTTACAACCCCCAAATAAAGTGCGGGGGTTTACTTAATAAAAAAAAAACTATATTTTTCTTTTCGACAGTCTTAAACCCTATAACTATATCAAATTTCAAGTTCCTGTGTCATCTGCAAGTTTAACAACCCCATAAGAGGGTGCGGGGGATGATATAATAACATTTTTTTTATATATTTTTTACAATAATCTTAAACTATAACTGTACCAAATTTCAAGTTTCTGTGTCATCTAGAAGCTTTACAAACCCTAAAGGGGTTGCGGAGGGTTAACATAATAACATTTTGCTATATCATTCTTTACGAAAATCCTAAACCCTATAACTGAACCAAATTTAAAGTTTCTGTGTCATCTAGAAGCTTTACAAACGCTAAAGGGGTGCGGAGGGTTAACATAATAACATTTTTCTATATCACTCTTTACGAGAATCCTAAACCCTATAACTAAACCAAATTTCAAGTTTGTATGTCATCTAGAAGTCTTACAACCCCCGAATGGGATGCAGAGGTTGACAGAGGAACATTTTTTAAATATTTTTCTTTACAAGAATCTTAAATCCTATAATCACGCCAAATTTCAAGTTTCTAAGTCATCTAAAAGTTTTACAACCCCTAAAACGGGGTACGGGGTTGACATAATAACATTGTTTTATTTTTTCTTTACAAGAATCCTAATTCCTATAACTGTGCCAAATCTCAAGTTTGTATGTCATCTGACAATTTAGAAGTTATAAAGTTTATTTAATTTCAATATTGTAATACATAAGAAGTTCCATTGGAAATGATGTTACTGTCTGCCTCACAAACATATGAGTTTTAAAAGTTTTAAAATATAATATGGGATAAGATAGTATTTTAAATAGCCAGATTTATTATTAGCTAACAGCATCTGTGATTGATTAAATACTGATTGGTAATATAATAACGGTTAAATACCTCAGACGTATTTTGTGAACGAAAGAATGTCCTTACATTCTTATCTATCTTATTAAATCTTACGGTCTTATTAAAATTATCGCCCATTTGTAATAGCAATCAAAACAGTTTTAAAAAAGAAATTTAAATGACGCATAAATGAAACGTAAAGTGTTTATTAAATAGCTTTAACAAAATATAATATGTAAAAATTTGTGTCACCTTAAATGACGTAATCTTTACTCAGAAATACAATGCATAAAGTGAAGTGCCGTTGAAATGACGTCAGTGTCTAGCCACAAAGCCATCAGTGTTACCAACAAAATTACTGTTAAGTATGCGGACGCAGGGTAAACCTATGCCAAAAATGTTATATACAAATGTATACAATCGCGCGCTATTAGCGCTGCGTGTGGCAAACGCTCAAACTACGATTTTATACACGAATCAGAAATGGGTGTCAAACTGCGCAGAGCTAATTTTTACATTTTCGTCATCTAGACACTTTAAGCTTCATGTGGTGCAATTTTGAGGCACAAGTCACTCAGCGTCCGTATATCCGGACGCCGAGTGACTTCGGACGCTGCTTGAACCTAAGATTTTACATGGGGGGACGCATAGTGGTGCCCTATAGATATATATATATATATATATATATATATATATATATATATATATATATATATATTCAATTATTTGCAGATGACACTTTAATATATTTTATAGGAGATGATGCTGAAACAGTAATAAGTATCATCAATAATGAATTAGTAAATGTATATAACTGGTTAGGTAAAAATAGTCTTTCTTTAAATGTAAATAAAACAAAATTCATGATAATAAAAAATAAGTTTAACGAAATTGATACATCTAGTCATGTGGGAATACAAATTAATAGTCAAAAAATAGAACAAGTATATGAGTGGAAGTACTTAGGCGTAATAATAGATTGTCACTTAATATTTTCTAGTCATTCAAACTATGTTATCAGTAAAGTTGCAAAAATAGTAAATTTCATGGGTAGAATAAGCCAAAATCTTAGCAAGTGGTCTAAATTATTACTATATAAAACAATAATACTTCCCCATTTTAATTATTGTGCTAGTATACTTTACCTCCTAAATAATACTGAAGTTAACAATCTTCAAAAAAAACAAAATTGTGCGTTAAGAATAATATTAAAATGTAGTAGGTATACTAGCATAAGAAGAATGTTGCAAGTTACATCTTTGTTAAGTGTTAAGCAAAATATATTTTATAATACGATGATAATATTTAAAATAAAAAACCAAATATATCCAGAGCACATTTTAAATGAATTACTATTCGTAGAGATGTTCATGATCATAATACTAGAAGTAGAAATAATTTTTATGTTCATACAGTAACAACAAATATAGGACAAAATAATTTGTTTCATAAAGGTTTAGTTGAATATAATTCACTTCCAGCTAATGTAAAAAACTGTACATCTTTAACATTATTTAAGAAACAGTGTAAAAAATATGTAATAAATTACATTAATATTTAAGAAATTATAATGTATTATATGGAATTTATCTAGTTATATGCTATAAATAAAGTATATTATTATTATTAATAAATATTAAAACCTTCAATTTTTCAAAGCCAGAGAATTATTTGCAAATGTGAAAAGAACTCGCATACGAGCTGATGTAATTCTTACGTCACTTTTCTCTATCAAATATTAAATGCGAGCTATTATAACCAAACGTATATAAAACAAAGCTTAACATATGCGTCATAGCAATGTTGCCAGATCCAGGGCTTAGGAAGTCTGTAGCACATAGCGGGTTTGATAGCGTCTTGTATAAAAATATACGATATACACTTGAGAAAGGCGCGACGCCCCCTATAGTTCATTGTGATGAACTACGGTTGTATAAAACTTTTTACAGACCCTACTTTTCCACACCCAAATTCTATATTTTTTTATTGCAGTTTTAGGTAAACCTTATCCAGTAGACCTCGAAAACATAGGAGAACGTTGCCAGACCCAAGCCCGGGTCTGAGAGCGTCGAAAATGGACCGACAAGTCGATAGAATATAGCGAAACGGGTGTGTATAAGCGGTTTGACAAATATATATATATATATATATATATATATATATATATATATATATATATATATATATATATATATATATATATATTGTGATGATATAATAATTTATTATTATTTAATTTTCACTTTGATTTTCGTTTACCTACAATCACATAATAAAAGAATTTTATTATTTATCTCAGGGTCGTTATTATTTTACTCTGCTTTAATTATGAGACGAATACTGAACTCCTATATGGGTTCCTTTAAAGAATTCAGTGTTTTGCAGTTTTGGGATTTTATACAATGATATTTTTATAATATGAAACAAGAACATTTAATAAATGGGAAACCTTTTTCATTATGTATTGTTTACTGTGACATCTGTTTAAATGATATTTAACCTCACTTATAAAACCCACACGACGACTTTGATCAGGTAAGTTTATATTTATATTTATGACTTTAATAATTAAATTTCTTTATTTAAATAGATATATTTTAATTTTCAGGTTATGGGATGATCACCAACAGTTTTACAAATTAACTCCTCAACTTTCAGGTAAGCTTAGGTAATCTTTAATTTTGATTTTATTTTTATTCCCTCAATATAGCTTTAATTATTGAGGAATATTATATATACCTTAATACTTTCATTTTCACTTCCACAAAACTTTTCTTGTAATACACATCAATTTCCTTTCCAGTGGTATGCTGCCAGGTCCCTCGGCCTTCAAGAACTTTCTTTCGGCTGCTAATGATTCCAATGGTCTACCAACTGTATACCTGTCTAAATTTGAACTGGGGGATGTCAACTTCCTTTTTTTTCCGCTACTGGTGTCTTTTATGAAACTGTGTATTTAGTGTTTATAATATTCTTCTTTCTTCTTCTCCGGATACTCTTTTTTAACTTTATTATTATAATTACAATTAATGAAATACTATTAACTCAGGATAACTTCTTGAATATTTTATTTATTGTCTTCTTTGTACAACATTACATTTCTTATCATTTTTCTATTCATAAAAATTTTACAACCATCTTTCTTTTTTATGTTATTATCATTTCCCCAGAAAACCCCTGGAAACCTTATATATTGTTTTTTATGCAATTATCTTACATGTATTTTGATAGTTTATATTTTTTTATTTTAAATAGCCTAGTCTTGCTCATTATTTGTGTAGCTCGGTAATTTTATTATTGTCTATTTATCAATTGTATTACCGACTAATTGTTTATGGTCGTCAAGACTATTTCTGTATTGTTGTTGATTATATTTGCAATGTCTTGTAAACATTTATCACTGATACATTTTCCTTTTTATATTTAACTGAAAGTGATAATCCTATAAATCCCAAAGTAGTATTCCTGATAAAATTGTTTTAACATATGCATGTATTCAATAAATAAAATTAACCCAAACCAGAATCGTTTTTACATGGGTAACCAAATTATGAACTCATGATTTTCAAATAATGAGGAAAATCATCACATGTTTAGCCCCAGCTTGATTTCAACAAAAATAATTATATACTAAGTAAACTTTAACTGTAAAACATTTATGGATTGATTATTATTTTTTTTTAAATCAAAACATAAAACAACAAGTATCTATAAATTTGTAATGAACAAACTTTAATAAACTTTAATAGAATGATCAACAAATAATTAACTATGTACATGTATTCTTAAGAAAATTTCCCATTTTTCATTAAATCATTATGTCATCTTTTAATGATGATCTGTTCAATGGCTTAGATTATTTTTATTTCAATGTTTAATATTTTGTTCAATTATCATTTATTATTAATATTAATTATTTTATTTTATACCATAGTATCATTATTATCATTTTCTACTATATCATTATATCCTATCCCATTACATCATTTATCAATTATTAATTATTTTAATCATTCATTATTATTTATTTTACCAAAGATTCAGTATTAATCTCATTTTAACTTCAATTCCTTTTTTCTTTTTTATTTTTCTTTTAAAATTCGTTTATCCTGTTTGCAATAATATTAAATTTTTACTTTCAAATACTAACATATTTACAAATATTTACAAATGTCATAATTGAGGTTATTTTATATCTGTCATGACAATTGTCATTAATTTAAACTTAGGTTATTTAATTATGTCAACATTAATCTGCTTTCATTATCATTTTTTTTTAGGTTATATATTTTTTTTTATAGGTTATGTTCTACATTTGTAGGTTATGACATTACAATTTGTAGGTTAGTACTCTTTTATTTTTTTTTATATTGTGATTTCAAAATTTCCAAACGTCCTGTAATATAAGTCTCATCATTAGTTTTAATATCAGTAAATATTCGTGATTATCGAAATAATAAAATTTTTAAGATTATTATATCATTATTCTAAAAGTAATTGTGAATTTTGAAAAAAAAATTTTAAACATTTATTTTATCATTCACACCTTCTACACTGAAATCCGTGTATTTTCTTGAGTCTCGATGAAGTGGTATTAACCAAAATGAATTCTTCAGGTCTAATTTCGTGAAGATTTTTTTATTTCATATTCTTCCTAATAAATTATCAATGGTTTGAGGTGATTCATACTGTGCTTTTGTAACTTGATTTATCTTTCTTGCATCCAAACATAGGCGTAGGGTTCCGTTTTTCTTGGGTACGACGACTAGAGGATTTACATAATCTGTAATTGAGGGTTCTATAATTTCATTTTCTAGCATTTTTTTTATTTCTAACTTAACTCTGGGTCGATATGCGTAAGGTATATGGTATACTTTTGTATTAAAACCGGTGTTCTCATCCACTTCCAACTTATGCTCATATGACTTGGCAAGTCCAGGTTCTTCGTTGAATAAATTAACATTTTTGTGTAAAAATTCCTTCACTTTTCTTCTATAATATTCATTCTTTTCTCCAATCTGATTTTCTTTAACTATACTTTCCATCATACATCCCAACATTATTTCATTCTTATTTTCATGAAGGCTATTTATATGCTCATCATGTATTCTTTTATTTTCCTTGTTGCCACGTTTTGGGTCAATCCAAGGTTTTATTAAATTACTTAATTGTATGGACTTCTTTTGTCCATCAATAATTACTCCACACTGTTCTATAAAATCTATTCCACACACAAAATCCATACTTAAACCATCCACTATCAAAAATCTTACCTCTATTATATTTTCCTCAATCTGAACCCTAATATTTACCATCTTATTTATGGACGATATCTTTTTCTTCATTGCTGACACCAGGTTTATCTTGTTTATTTTACAAATTCTTGCTCCTAATATTTCTAAGTTTTTATTGACAATTTCTTCCCTAATTAATGATGCTTGTGACCCTGTATCTATTAAACCCAAATATCTTTCTCCATTAAATATTAAAAACTCTTCACTATTTAATTATTTATCACTCAGTATTAACTCTTTTATAATTATTTCACTAAATATATACACTTACTACCCATTTCCACTATTTACACTTATTAATTGTTTATATCGTTGTGAAGCCTCCATACTTCTATTTGTTATGCTCGATCCATCCAACTTGTATGATGTTGAAGCATTAAATGTCTGAAGTGCTTCATCATTTCTCTGGTATGCTTTTCTGTTTGATTTCTTATAAATGTAATCTCTGGATAAATGAATTGAATTTTCTTACTACCTTTAAATTGTAATTGGAAGCTTTCCTCTTCATAAAGTGTTCCTGATTCATCTTCCATATTCATCCAGCATCGTAAAAATCTTTCTTCGGCAAGGTCTGCATGAACGTCAACATCAATTAATACTTCTTTAACTAAAAACCTTAATACCGTTTGTATTCTTCTTTCGAACGCAGATATCTTTGTCTTATTATTTTTGATTCGTCTTCTGTCGTCCTCTGATTTCTCATGTTTCATCATTTCATCTAATTTGGTAAGAAATACCATGGGTTGCTCTCCTTTTCTTCCTTCAAATTTTGGTAATGCATCGGGTCCATATCTCATATTGTTATTCAACCTATAAGTGTTGTTGTTTTCTAAACTACTCACCTTTTCTTGTATTTGATTAATACTCCGATCCATATTTCCAAAATTCATGTTAATGTCTTCAGTGATGTGGTCAACTCTTGTATTAACTTCTTTTTGCACATCTTTTAGTTTTTCTTCCATTTGATTTTTACTTCTTATTTCTTCTTCCTGACCTCTTCTGATTATCTCTATATTATTCTTGTGATTTTCTTCTGTTTTCTTCCCCACTTCTATGATTTCTTTTCTTACTTCCACCACTTTTCTTTCCATTTCTGTCGTATTCTCTCGTAGTATTATTTGAACTTCATTTTTCACCTCTTCCTTATGAATTTTCAGTTTTTCTTCCATTATCTGTAAACTCTCTTCTTTAAATCTTTTAAAATTTTCTTCCATTTTTCTATTGTGTACTTCAAATTTTTCTTTTATACCTTCGATGGCTTTGTTAGTTCCTTCAATCTTGTCTTCTAGTGTTTTGTTATTCACTTCAATTTTTTCTACTAATTCTTGTTTGTTTTTCTTTAGTTCTGTTTTACTTTCTTGAAGTTCCTTTGTTATCTTCTTTTCCAAATTTTGCATGCCTTGTTCTCTTTCTTTCCTGTTCTTTTCACCATCTTGTTTAGTTTCTACTAATATTTTCATTAGGTCCTCAAGCGTTACCCCTGTTTTTTCTTTTTCTTCTTCATTTACCTGTGTTTCTAATGTTGAAATACTTTGCTCTTCCTGCAGTATTGGTATAATTTCTTCTTCAATATCGCTTTCAGGTTCCATTGGTGTGCTATCTTCTTCTGTACTCTCGTTTTGTTCCTTCTCTCTTGTGGTTCGCTCCTCATACTTCTTTCCCGATCTTCTCACCATTCTTGAATCTCCTTCCATCTTCGCTGAAATAATAAAAAAAACACACAAACAAAGAAAAAAAATATGACAATACCTTTCTTTTTTTATTTATTTTTTTGTTAGTATTTCCAACTTGTTTTTATAAAATCAGCCCCAGCAAAAGTTTTATGATATTTAAATTTTATGACAGTTTTACCTGACGTTTAAAATTTTTAACCTCAATAGGTGTTAACTTCTTTATTGATATAAATCTGTTGCAACTCACCAGATATGTTGTAATGACTAGTAAAAGTAGATGTGAAAGTTGCCACTTACGTTGGAGGCCATAAATTTTTATGTGTTCTTTTTAAACTAGCCAGACACGTTGGGCGTCATAAATTATTATGTGATGATATAATTTATTATTATTTAATTTTCACTTTGATTTTCGTTTACCTACAATCACATAATAAAAGAATTTTATTATTTATCTCAGGGTCGTTATTATTTTACTCTGCTTTAATTATGAGACGAATACTGAACTCCTATATGGGTTCCTTTAAAGAATTCAGTGTTTTGCAGTTTTGGGATTTTATACAATGATATTTTTATAATATGAAACAAGAACATTTAATAAATGGGAAACCTTTTTCATTATGTATTGTTTACTGTGACATCTGTTTAAAATGATATTTAACCTCACTTATAAAACCCACACGACGACTTTGATCAGGTAAGTTTATATTTATATTTATGACTTTAATAATTAAATTTCTTTATTTAAATAGATATATTTTAATTTTCAGGTTATGGGATGATCACCAACAGTTTTACAAATTAACTCCTCAACTTTCAGGTAAGCTTAGGTAATCTTTAATTTTGATTTTATTTTTATTCCCTCAATATAGCTTTAATTATTGAGGAATATTATATATACCTTAATACTTTCATTTTCACTTCCACAAAACTTTTCTTGTAATACACATCAATTTCCTTTCCAGTGGTATGCTGCCAGGTCCCTCGGCCTTCAAGAACTTTCTTTCGGCTGCTAATGATTCCAATGGTCTACCAACTGTATACCTGTCTAAATTTGAACTGGGGGATGTCAACTTCCTTTTTTTCCGCTACTGGTGTCTTTTATGAAACTGTGTATTTAGTGTTTATAATATTCTTCTTTCTTCTTCTCCGGATACTCTTTTTTAACTTTATTATTATAATTACAATTAATGAAATACTATTAACTCAGGATAACTTCTTGAATATTTTATTTATTGTCTTCTTTGTACAACATTACATTTCTTATCATTTTTCTATTCATAAAAATTTTACAACCATCTTTCTTTTTTATGTTATTATCATTTCCCCAGAAAACCCCTGGAAACCTTATATATTGTTTTTTATGCAATTATCTTACATGTATTTTGATAGTTTATATTTTTTTATTTTAAATAGCCTAGCCTTGCTCATTATTTGTGTAGCTCGGTAATTTTATTATTGTCTATTTATCAATTGTATTACCGACTAATTGTTTATGGTCGTCAAGACTATTTCTGTATTGTTGTTGATTATATTTGCAATGTCTTGTAAACATTTATCACTGATACATTTTCCTTTTCATATTTAACTGAAAGTGATAATCCTATAAATCCCAAAGTAGTATTCCTGATAAAATTGTTTTAACATATGCATGTATTCAATAAATAAAATTAACCCAAACCAGAATCGTTTTTACATGGGTAACCAAATTATGAACTCATGATTTTCAAATAATGAGGAAAATCATCACAATATATATATATATATATATATATATATATATATATATATATATATATATATATATATATATATATATATATATATATATATATATACAGGGTGGGGCAAAAGTCCCGCAACGGCCAAATATCTCCCGAGGGGAAGGTTTTTTAAAAAAATGTTTCAGGCAAAAGTTGTATGGCTTTGAAAGAGGAATCATTTGCATACAAAACCATCTCCCACCCCTTCACCCCCTCCTGAGGGGTGGGGGTAACTTTTAAATTTTAAATGGCCAACCCTATTTTTTTTTGCTGATTAATATTCTCTAAGAAAAAACAAGAACTTTTGTCCGAAAAATTTTTTTTTAAAAAGACGAATTTCGCGATTGACCCAACGAACAAACTTTGGATATTCCAAAATATTCCGACTCTTTTACGCGAAAATGACGGGGTTTTCAGAAAAATTACAAGAGGTAAAAAAGGCTTAGAATTTTGCAAAAAATCTAGGAAAAAAAAATAAACAAAAAAATTTTTGAACAATTTTTGAAAAAAAAAACATGATTTTTGAAAATGTGCACACGTTCATATTTCACCTCCTGGATTAGCGTTACCCAATGTGTACCACGTGGAGGTTCCAGGGAGGATTTCACACATCATAGTGGCCCTGAAAAGGGCCGTTTTTCTTAATCAGGAAGCATTGAAGGACCCCGAGGTTCGTCACTCCCCCGGTATTTATCGACTCCAAACCTCCGCTGCCCTGCTAATTATTTGATCAGATGCTCAAACTGAGCACCTTCCACTGTTTGACAATGAGCCAGTCGCTGATAGAAAGTCTCCAGAACATCTGCTATCATTTCTGGCGTAATGGCATTTGAGGTTTCCAATATCCTACCTCGCAGATCGTCTATGCTATCAGGTTTCGTCTGGTACACGCGATCTTTTAAATAACCCCAATAGAAGAAATCAAGGGGTGTCAGGTCTGGTGATCGTGGCGGCCATTCAATTTCTCCTCTCCGACCAATCCATCTCCCAGGGAATGTTGCATCCAGATAGGCACGTACTTGCCGCCCAAAATGACCTGGTGCTCCGTCTTGCTGAAAATTGACCAAATTGAATTGATTTCCAACGATCCCACGAAGAGCAGGAACGATTTCTTCTTGAAGCAGCCTCAAATATCGCTCAGCTGTCAGATTCTCATCAAAGAAGAACGGGCCCACAATCTGATGTCGGAAAATGCCAGCCCAAACATTGATTTTTTGCTTCCACTGAGTGTGAGAATCTCTCATCCAGTGTGGATTTGCATCGGACCAATATCTGCTGTTATGACGATTCACGTTGCCGTCCAATTCAAATTTCGCTTCATCCGAAAAACACGTCCAGAAAAATGTCATTGGGTTATCATCGTATCGCTGCATTATCAACTCACAAAACTCCACTCTTAAATCGAAGTCAAACTCCGTCAACTCTTGCACCAAGTGTATCTTGTATGGGTGGTATTTGTGTGTCTTCAAAATCCTACCCACAGACCTGATGCTGATATCCTCTGCCTGAGCCACCCGACGTCTTGATGTGTGTGGATCTTCTTGGAATTCGAGGAGAACATTCAATGATGTTCCGGGATCTGTCGCTGTTCTTGGTCGTCCCGTTCTCGGCCTATCTTCGACGGAACCTGTTTGATGAACACAAGAAATAATCTTTAGAAAACAAGGAATTCATAAAACTACAGAAAAAACTGACCTGTATCCTCATATCGGTTAGCTGTTCGCATCACGGTAGTTTTGTTTACCGGGCTAGGACGATTCGGATGCAGCTGGTTAAAGAGATTTGCAGTTTCCTGGTAAGAGCGTTGTCTATCTCCGTACCCACGCAATATCAATACTTCAATTCTTTCTCTTTTAGTGAGAGCCATGGTTTTGCAATACAATTTTGCAAAACAATTTCCTGGCAGTTTGAATTGCGAGAAAATCACCACGTATCAACGACTGGATATTAACTCAGTCTTGCAACTCCTTTTAAATTAACAATTTCTTGCAACTCAAATTCACAAGAAATTGTTTTGCAAAATCGTATTGCAAAAGCATGGGTCTCATTAAACGAGAATTAATTAATTAATTAATTAAAAATTAATTAATAAAATTAATATCATTAATTGATATTGCGTGGGTACGGAGATAGACAACGCTCTTACCAGGAAACTGCAAATCTCTGTAACCAGCTGCATCCGACTCGTCCTCGCCCGCTCAACAAAACTACCGTGATGCGAGCAGCTAACCGATATGAGGAGACAGGTCAGTCTCTTCTGTGGTTTTGTGGATTCCTCGTTCACTAAGAGTTCATCAAGCAGCTTCCGTTGAAGATCAGTCGAGATCCGGACTAAGAAAACCTGCAATATCACTGGATGTTCTCCTCGACTTACAAGACCCACACACATTACCACTTGAGTTGAGTGTGCATCGCTAATCCAGGAGGTAAAATGTAAACGTGTGCACATTTTCAAAAACCATGTTTTTTTTCAAAAATTGTTCAAAAATTTTTTTGTTTATTTTTTTTTCCTAGATTTTTTGCAAAATTCTAAGCCTTTTTTACCTCTTGTAATTTTTCTGAAAACCCCGTCATTTTCGCGTAAAAGAGTCGGAATATTTTGGAATATCCAAAGTTTGTTCGTTGGGTCAATCGCGAAATTCGTCTTTTTAAAAAAAAATTTTTCGGACAAAAGTTCTTGTTTTTTCTTAGAGAATATTAATCAGCAAAAAAAAATAGGGTTGGCCATTTAAAATTTAAAAGTTACCCCCACCCCTCAGGAGGGGGTGAAGGGGTGGGAGATGGTTTTGTATGCAAATGATTCCTCTTTCAAAGCCATACAACTTTTGCCTGAAACATTTTTTTAAAAAACCTTCCCCTCGGGAGATATTTGGCCGTTGCGGGACTTTTGCCCCACCCTGTATATATATATATATATATATATATATATATATATATATATATATATATATATATATATATATATATATATATATATATATATATATATATATATATATATATATATATATATATATATATATATATATATATATATATATATATATATATATATATATATATATATATATATATATATATATATATATATATATATATATATATATATATATATATATATATATATATATATATATATATATATATATATATATATATATATATATATATATATATATTTGTTTAACCGCTTATACATACCCGTTTCGCTATATTCTACCGACTTGTCGGACCATTTTCGACGCTCTCAGACCCGGGCTTGGGTCTGGCAACGTTCTCCTATGTTTTCGAGGCCTACAGGATAAGGTTTATCTAAAACTGCAATAAAAAAATATACAATTTGGGTTTGGAAAAGTAGGGTCTGTAAAAATTTTTATACAACCGTAGTTCATCACAATGAACTATAGGGGGCGTCGCGCCTTTTTCAAGTGTATATCGTATATTTTTATACAAGACGCTATCAAACCCGCTATGTTCTACAGACTTCCTAAGCCCTGGATCTGGCAACATCTCCATGGCGCATATGTTAAGCTTTGTTTTATAAACGTTTGGTTATAATAGCTCGCATTTAATATTTAATGTAGAAAAGTGACGTAAGAATTACATCAGCTCGTATGCGAGTTCTTTTCACATTTGCAAATAATTCTCTGGCTTTGTAAAATTGAAGGTTTTAATATTTATTAATAATAATAATATACTTTATTTATAGCATATAACTAGATAAATTCCATATAATACATTATAATTTCTTAAATATTAATGTAATTTATTACATATTTTTTACACCGTTTCTTAAATAATGTTAAAGATGTGCAGTTTTTTACATTAGCTGGTAGTGAATTATATTCAACTAAACCTTTATGAAACAGATTATTTTGTCCTATATTTGTTGTTACTGTATGAACATAAAAATTATTTCTACTTCTAGTATTATGATCATGAACATCTTCTACGAATAGTAATTCATTTAAAATGTGCTCTGGATATATTCGGTTTTTTATTTTAAATATTATTATCATCGTATTATAAAATATATTTTGCTTAACACTTAACAAAGATGTAACTTGGAACATTCTTCTTATGCTAGTATACCTACTACATTTTAATATTATTCTTAACGCACAATTTTGTTTTTTTTTGAAGATTGTTAATTTCAGTATTATTTAGGAGGTAAAGTATACTAGCACAATAATTAAAATGGGGAAGTATTATTGTTTTATATAGTAATAATTTAGACCACTTGCTAAGATTTTGGCTTAATCTACCCATGAAATTTACTATTTTGGCAACTTTACTCATAACATAGTTTGAATGACTAGAAAATGTTAAGTGACAATCCATTATTACGCCTAAGTACTTCCACTCATAAACTTGTTCTATTTTTTGACTATTAATTTGTATTCCCACGTGACTAGATGTATCAATTTCGTTAAACTTATTTTTATTATCATGAATTTTGTTTTATTTACATTTAAAGAAAGACTATTTTACCTAACCAGTTATATACATTTACTAATTCATCATTGATGATATTTATTACTTTTTCAACATCATCTCCTATAAAATATATTAAAGTGTCATCTGCAAATAATTGAATGTTACATTTTTTAATTACATTAACAATATCATTTATGTATAGTACAAATAAATCAGGGCCTAATACAGTTCCTTGTGGAACGCCAAAGGTAGTTCTTTTAGCTGAAGAGGTACTATTAAAGTATCTAGTTTTTTGAAATCTGTTTTTGAGATATTCACTAAATCATTTTATAACTATTGGGCCGAACCCATATCTTTTTAATTTCAATAATAATAGATCTCTATTAATAGTCTCAAAAGCACGTCTAAAGTCTAGAAAAACTACACCTATCACCTTCTTCTTGTAAATAGCATTTTTCCATTTCAAAAGAACTGATTGTATTGCACTTTCACATGAATTATTTTTCCGAAACCCTGATTGAAGAGGTGTTAACAGTTTGTTCACTTCAATGCAGTCACGAAACTGGATATTTAAGACGGTCTCTAATAATTTTTCATAAGTTGGCACCATGTTGATCGGTCTGTATTCTTCACATTTGTTAGTGTTGGTTATCTTCTCAATGGGGATAATATGGGATGTCTTCAAGGTTTCTGGGAAGGATCCACTTTCTAGACTCATTTGAATTAGATGCAAAAATCTCTGTCCTATTACATTGAAAGCTAATTTAAGAATCTTTACTGTAATACCATCGACACTACTATTCTTATTAGGTAAATTGTTTATAATTTTTTTTAACTCCAAAAACTCTATTGGTAAGAATTTTTCGAACTTACATTGATGTACATTAATGTGGCTTAAATCAGTTTCAATTTGGGTTAAATTTGTTAATGTAATAATTTGTTGTATGCTGTTAATAAAGTAAATATTGAATTTTTCTGCAATTTGAATTTCCTTTTTTCTAACTCATTGTCAAAAATAATACCTTCCTTTTTTTTGTCTGTTATGGCCTCCTTTAATTAATTCTTTAACTGTTTTACACATTTCTGTTGAGTTATTTTTCATATCATCTATTTTTTCTTGATAATAATTTCTCTTGTGGTTCCTGATCAAACTAACAATTCCATTTCTTTGTTGTCTATACCTATTCATATCACTTTCTTCTTGTGTAAAGATTGCTCTTTTATATAATCTGTCCCTTTCTTCAATTTCCTAGGCTATTTCTGGGGTCCACCAACGCTTACAACTCCATTGACATTTAATGGTTTTTTTAACAGTTGGAGCATATCTGTTTAGTGTGTCCATTATGGTTTTAACCAGGGTTGGCAAAAAACATGTTTTTTTCAAAAAAAACAAAAACAGTTGTTTTTTTAAATTAAACATGTTTTTTATCGAAAATGTGTTTAAAACACCCCATATAAAAAAAACATGTTTAAAACATGATTTAAACTGTTTTAAACTAATAAAGATTTTGAAATATTTTAATGAAAGCTTTTAATAAACATATTATTAAATTCGGATATAAATTACCATCATGAATCACGATTATGCATGCCTGAAACAACAATAAAAGTCCTTTTATTCTTATATCATCACTTTTTTAATTTTACGACTTCCTAGTATAGAGTAAATAACTTAAATAAAAAATACCCTAATAAAAATCTACTTCAATTCTCGCCAAAACAAAAGTATTAAATATTGTTAAGTCAACACCTTGCAAATTGTAATTTAGAAATAAAACGATCATTATTCTTTGTAAATGTGTCTTCAGACCTCTGAAAAGAATGCAGAATTAGTAAATAGAAAATCACTGGAATATTATATATTCATGATGACGGGTCACGAAGCGCCCTATATGACAGCATTTTTTAACAATTTTATTAAAGATGCTGTTGAACCTCATCAAATTCGTGCCAAGTGTATCTATTGCAAAAAATAAATGTGCGTGTTAAATTAGTTTGATTTATGAAGTATCAAAGACTATTGCTAATATTTATAGGGGAGGATTTTCTAAGGTATTTTTGTTTATTTAGATTTACCTTATTTATAGTAACTCATTATTAAATGCTCTACATCTAATAAAAGAAATATTTAACATTAATTTAATGTTGTTGCAGCAAAATTAGTTGATTTTATACAATGTAATCTAATCCTCGATCCACTTTTAAATAGATTTAAATAATAAACAATCAATAAATTGTCTATACTTTTACATATTATAATTTATAATTGTGATGCTTATTATACATAATAATACACGTTGCAGATGGAAACTGGTCATTTAAATTCGAAAATGCAGTATAAGAATCTAAAATTATCTTAAAAGTTTTCAAAAAGCTGTTAAAACGATTACAAAAAAAACTTGTTTTAAACATACGATTAAAACATGTTTAAAAAGAAATAGTTTAAAACTTAGTTTCATGTTTTAAACTAGTTTTAAACATGAGTTTTAAACAAAATGTTTTAAACATGCCAACCCTGGTTTTAACTAATGTTTCTGCTAGTTGATTGGTGTTTGTACAGTCCGGATTCCATGGTTGATCCATTAGATCTAATTGAAATTGCATTTCATTGAAGTTGCTCATGTCTCTGTGTTGTATTGTATATTCTTCATATTTTTCTTTCACTTTTGCATTTACAGTTATTATTGAGTGATCGGTTATTTTTGGAACATGGTGTACCTGGGCATCAATGGTTTTTTCATTAGATACAAGAAGATCTATGAGTGTAGCACTGTCCTTAGTGATTCTTGTAGGTTGGCCGATAATCTGATGTAGTCCATTATTTTTAATTAAAGTTCTCAGCCTATTTTCATAATATGAATCCTTTAATAGGTCAATATTAAAGTCTCCGATAATTAGTAAGGTCTCTGATCTACTGGCATATACATCAAACAAATTTTCAAGTTTCATTAGAAATTGAGCATCACTAGAGTTTGGAGTGGAATGTTATATTTGTATGATTGAAAGTATATATTAATACCTACAGTCCATGTGTTCATATCAATGGTATCTTTAAGTAGGACTTTATAACTGAATTCATTTTTTATATAAATGATTAGAGTAAGGTTAACAGGATTTTCGAACAAGTGAGACAACGCAACATAATACGGAAAAGTTAATTTCTGGGGAAAGTGGATGGTTTCCAAATAAGGTGGAAAAGTACATATGTCATTTTCCGTAGTAATCAAACGATAAATTTCAAGAACTTGATTAATTTTTTTAGTATAAAAGTATTGTAATATCTTCTTTGTATGTTTGTTTGAAGTTGTGGTTAATTAAAGCTTTATTCTTTTACTATTAAGATGAGAGAATGAATGCTTGAACTATTTAGCTTACTAAACAGCCTTGGTAGTGTAATGTCTGGCGTGCCGGACTTTCACCCAAGCGGCCCGGGTTCGACTCCCGGCGCTGGCAGATCTGGTTAAGGTTTTCTGCAGTTTCCCTTAGCTGTAACACAAATGTGGGATTTGCGCTGTTCCATCTATAAGTCGGCTGCAGCCGCACATTGGGCCTACATAATAATAATAATCGCCCCCTCCCTCCCGCACAAGCTTATAGCTTCTGGGGCCTTGGTTAAGGTTATGGGTTGTAGTAATTATTATTATTATTATTATTATTATATTATTTGGTTTCTGAATTATTCTCTGATCCCTCGTTTATATTCGTTTCCTTGGATAGTACAAAGTATCCAAGGCAACGGTGATCACATTTATTGCTCCCTTGTTTTTTAGAATTTTTCCAGCAGAAAAATTCTCCATCAGTTTGCTTGAGGACAGGATTGGAAAGAACTAGTGAATGTACGCATAAGATGCGGTTGTGATTGTAAAGCAACTTGATAGATACGTAAAAAACCGCGTTTTTTCTTTGGCTGGTTTTACAATTGATTAAAGTTAGTACAGGGCTCTTAATGCTAATATTCGTTACAATGATAAAAACTTAACCTATAGAAATGAACTAATAAACGTGAGAATCGAATGAGATAATTGAAAACGCTTAAAACTAAGACAGCGGATTCTTAATTTTAGGGCTCGTTACAAAATGTAAATAACTAAAAACTACAAAACTTAACCTAAGAGGAACGTATGATGATTCTGTTGGACTTGTAGGTTGTTGGCTGGATCATAATCGTATATGCAACATTAAAGGAAAATGGTAAATATATGTACACAAATATATCTAACAGGTAACAAAAAGTAATTGCGAACGTTCTATACGTAAACGGCACAAAAAAAAGATAAGAAGGATTTGTAATGGGCTGCATCCGAGCTTATCTGCTATGTATTCCCTGTGTTCCCGATCACACGAAGTAACGAATTTGTGGTAGGACCGTTTATTGAAGTTCACAACAACCGATTTGTAATTATACGTTTTGCGACACACTGTTGTGTGGGTTTCTTGTAGGGTTCTGAAACTTTTTCTGGAATAAATAGGTTTAGCTCAAGTTTAAATCGACAATCTGTGCCAACGAAACGGCATAATTCTTGTTGCATTCTAAGGATTGGAAAGTTATGAATAGCTTCTCCTTTTGAAATTTGCGGCGTAACTCCATCACTGTTCACTGTGTGGTCGAGACAAGTTAGTTCTTTGGCTTCAAAGATTGTTTTTTTTTAATTTGATAGTAAACCGTAATGATATAGGCGTTGAAATACTTTCTTTAAATGCTGTAGATAGTCTGCTTTGATGGCAGAAAAATCTAGAACAAAAAAAACTTTATACAACCGTGACTTCAGATAGATTATAACTTCAGCGATGGAACTGCTCCATGTACTGGTAGTGGTGGTGCTGAGAGAGTATTGATCCTCTACTGGAATTATGCTAATTGATTTCTCGACATCTGCTTCATAAATAGGATCCTAGTATCTTGAATTGTATGCTTGCAAGGGTAAGTTTCTTGACAGATTGTTGCGTGTTCAATTAAAGTCGGCGGTCACCACATGTAATATCTTCTGTGTTTGTTTGTTTGAAAGACTGTTTGTGGTTAATGAATGCTTTATTCTTTTACTGTTAAGATGAGAGAATGAATGCTTGAACTATTTGGTTTCTGAATTATTTTCTGACTCCTTGTTTATATTCGTTGCATTGGATACTACACTCACACATACATATTTATCACTGGATCACAGTACTCATTCATACATATCGTCGACGTTAATGCATACTAGCGGAACTATTTTCTAGCAATTTTCCAGGAACGCGGTTTAAATGCTTATAAAAACTTTGTTACAGATGGCATGATAAATTCTTTGAAATCGCAACTAGCAACATTGCTAGTTACAACATTTCAAACAATTAAGTACATATGCAAAAACGGCGACGATATGTACTATATACCACCAATAAATAACTACGTCGTAGAACATTCAGGGTAAAAATCGTGAGGTGTTCTTTATCAAAAATTAAAATGGGCGAACTAAGTTGAGCATCATTTGTGACTTTTTTGCTAAAACACTGAAGGAAAACCTTCTCGTCTGTTATTTGTAAGATTACTTAATGGAACTTTTAATGGAAACAGGGCACTCAAAAGGTTCGGAGGGGCAGTGTAGTATGTTGCAACTCCCAATTGAATTTCATGAACATTTGTATGTGGTAGATGCAGTAGCAGCACTTCACTATAGCAACAAGAAACGGTCACCTCATAGAACAAAAGATAAATGGAATAAATTCTGTGGGACGTTCTTTAACAAAAATGAAACAGGGTGGACTAATATGATTTGCGCCTGGTATATTTAGAACTACATATATTTCAAATGTAATCAGAAAATCTCTGGTGTACAATTCGTCACTAAGAATATAATACACATTCCAATTCACAAATAGCTATTTCAGAATAAAATAAAAATTGATCTTTAACTTAGTACAAGTGCAATATAACGGAATTGAGCAAGGTTTGAAAAAACTTCTTCTCTTCTTCGTTACTTTCGACGTTTCTGTTAAAGGCACTTAACCACCATATGGTGTATACTGTTTTGTACCTTCAAATTCATTAAACAGAAAGTAGGGATCGAACATTCCATAATTTTCTTGTAACTGTACAAACGCACAGTAAAAATAGAAACTGCTATTTTTTTAAATCTAGATTAAACTCATCAAATGTAGTGTATTTTGGTCAGCTAAACTTGAAAATGACTTCATGCTTGATTTGTTCATGTTTACGAGTAGATAAATTTTGTAAAATATCAATATTAAACCACGCCCCCAGATGGATTTTGTCGTTTTATTTTCAAAAACTGTTAGGTTTATGGACTGGTTGTTAAGTGGGTTAGATAAAATAAAGCTTATTTAATTGGCGCATGAATATATATCATACAGGATGTTTCACTTAAGATTCGTATCCTCTGAATAGGTGGTAGTACACATAAAATGCAACAAAAAATCTGAAAATCATTAGTGTCTATCTTTCATAATAACCGAAAAAAGAATGGTTTTTGAAGAGTGGGTAGCAGGTCACTGGTCTAAGAATCACACTTGGAGCTGGATGTGCCTATCTGATACATTGACGCAGCTGCTGCTAGGTGATGTCGCAATTTGTTTTGACTATAATTTCCAGCAGTTCCCAAAAGTTGACATTTCTAGCAATTTTTTGTCGATTTGCGTAAAAACAAAAAGAGTTTTTTGTTCCTATTGATGAATACTATCACACATGCAATTTATACGAGAGTTGATTAAAACACCCTGTACAGACGAACAATTTCTACCAATACATTTGACGGCGCAACTTTAGAACATAACTTATTGCGATCTTGTATTCGTCATCAAGTACTTAGCTAAGAAAAAAAATGTTGAGTTCGCAGTGCAACCTTAGCATCACTTCTGCAAAATTCATGAAGCGATGTTGTTGTTATTGTTGGTTGTAGTATTGTGATAATTTTGCAGTAAAAAGAATATCTTTAGGAGAATACCCTGTACTGGACAATTATTTCATAGAAACCCAAATGTATAGGGCATTTCACCTTGTTTTGAAATCTTTCTTACTTCGTTTGTACGTCATACTGCATGACGTTTTACCTTTATCTTCTTTCTGCATTTTATAGAGCATTATTTGACTTGTCACTATTCGACTTGGGTCAAGTATACCTGTTTTGTGAAGAATTAAATTTTGAATTCAATGGTGTATTCATTAAACATATCACTAGCACAGAATTCCGTATCTAGCGGTAGCGGGTACGCTACAGCTACCACAAGCATAAAATAACACTAATGTATGTTCTAATAACAACTGTCCTTGAACACAAAATTTTATCCAAATTGCATTTTTGACTTTTTTATTTTGAAGGTCTATAGCTTTGTAACATTTCATTTTTAAACATAGATATGTTGTGCTTAATGGCCTATTTTGATCAAAGGCATTGACCCTCAGGAATTGGCATCGTCTGCTCGAGATATCCTACATGTAAAATGAGTGAAGTCCCATTTAATGTTAAATATCTAGCTACAATTGAAAGCAGGCATGGAATTAAGTCGTTGAACTTAGTGAACTTAGAATTCCAAAACAAAAACCATTCAAGAAAAAAATTACTCGATACGAATATCAATATAAAGAACGAAGTAAGAGAGATCCAAAAACCCTGAAGTACCCTGTACGTTTTAGGTTCACTAAAAAGATTGATTAGTACAGGGTATACCCCTAAAATGTATCTTGCCAATACGAGAATTACCATATGACTAGCCCCAATAATAATGATAATATCGCCTCGTAGATTTTGCTGGAGATGCTGAGATAGAAGAAGACGAACCAGGATCGCATTCGATGCTCAACGAGATTTCCATAGCTATTTCATGATGAACATCAGATCACACAAAGTTATGCTCGAAGCTTCTCGTATAATATGTACCGATACAAATTATTTGTCTGTGTGACATATGATCGTTTTTCGATTACACAGAAACAAAGTCTTCTTAGCTTTTTGGTATGAAAGTTAAATAAAATCCTATTTTACCTAACTGGCTCCATTTTGATATACCTAATAGTTTCTGAAAAAACAGTAAAAATCATCTGGGGGCATGGCTTACCCTCATCAGCTTCTCTGGTTCACCACTTTTGAGTAGTAACTTTTAAGGGGTTATTTAACATATCACAAAGAAGGCCTATCAAAAATCCAAGGATATACCTCAATTCCCCTCTATTTTTACTAATTTGACTGAATTGTTACCGTGGCATTAAAATATACATATCTTAGAAACTGTTCATTTGTGATAGAAACATAACAGTAAAATGTTCAGGAGGTCAAAAGATTTGGCTATAACATTTATTTTTTCAAAACACATATACATGACGTGTCTTCGAAACTTTTAATTGTATTCTTGTAAACAAAAATAATCCTGTTAAAATAAATGATTTAAAAACAAATTATTAAAAAACAATTATTTGCATAAACCTTATGTATTTTAGAACAAAAGAGGCTCAATGCTATTTTCTCACGTTAATAATAATTTTCAGAGTTACATCGTTTTACGGAAAACGTTAACTTTACTGTGTTTAAGGTTATTTATGGAATTTACGAACAAATCAACAATAATAAAGATCACTTATGTGCTTAGCATCCCGAAATCATTACGTCAGTCGTAATTTTATCTCTGATACATTCGGCAACGTTGCTGGGTTCGGTAGGGTAGGTAGGCTTGCTTAAAATTATACAAATGGGTCTGTAAACACTGTAATATGTATCGGGTTCAAGAACGACTGTCAAATATCACCAATATTTTTTTTCATATATTTTTACCCCTCGAGGATCTTAAATATTGCTTATCAGAAATAGATCAATATTATGTAAAATATACACATTTTAAAAATCAAAAAATGCGGGTCTACTAACGACCCTACCATACAGCGGGTCCGACAACGTCGATTAAACCAATATATATATATATATATATATATATATATATATATATATATATATATATATATATATATATATATATATATATATTTGTTTAACCGCTTATACATACCCGTTTCGCTATATTCTACCGACTTGTCGGACCATTTTCGACGCTCTCAGACCCGGGCTTGGGTCTGGCAACGTTCTCCTATGTTTTCGATGTCTACAGGATAAGGTTTACCTAAAACTGCAATAAAAAAATATACAATTTGGGTTTGGAAAAGTAGGGTCTGTAAAAAGTTTTATACAACCGTAGTTCATCACAATGAACTATAGGGGGCGTCGCGCCTTTCTCAAGTGTATATCGTATATTTTTATACAAGACGCTATCAAACCCGCTATGTTCTACAGACTTCCTAAGCCCTGAATCTGGCAACATTGCCATGACGCATATGTTAAGCTTTGTTTTATATACGTTTGGTTATAATAGCTCGCATTTAATATTTGATGGAGAAAAGTGACGTAAGAATTACATCATCTCGTATGCGAGTTCTTTTCACATTTGTAAATATTCTCTGGCTTTGTAAAATTGAAGGTTTTACTATTTATTAATAATATACTATATATATAGCATATAACTAGATAAATTCCATATAATACATTATAATTTCTTAAATATTAATATAATTTATTACATATTTTTTACACTGTTTCTTAGATAATGTTAAAGATGTACAGTTTTTTACATTAGCTGGAAGTGAATTATATTCAACTAAACCTTTATGAAACAGATTATTTTGTCCTATATTTGTTGTTAATGTATGAACATAACAATTATTTCTACTTCTAGTATTATGATCATGAACATCTTCTACGAATAGTAAATTCATTTAAAATGTGCTCTGGATATATTCGGTTTTTTGTTTTAAATATTATTATCATCGTATTATAAAATATATTTTCCTTAACACTTAACAAAGATGTAACTTGCAACATTCCTCTTATGCTAGTATACCTACTACATTTTAATATTATTCTTAACGCACAATTTTGTTTTTTTTGAAGATTGTTAATTTCAGTATTATTTAGGAGGTAAAGTATACTAGCACAATAATTAAAATGGGGAAGTATTATTGTTTTATATAGTAATAATTTAGACCACTTGCTAAGATTTTGGCTTATTCTACCCATGAAATTTACTATTTTTGCAACTTTACTGATAACATAGTTTGAATGACTAGAAAATGTTAAGTGACAATCTATTATTACGCCTAAGTACTTCCACTCATAAACTTGTTCTATTTTTTGACTATTAATTTGTATTCCCACATGACTAGATGTATCAATTTCGTTAAACTTATTTTTTATTATCATGAATTTTGTTTTATTTACATTTAAAGAAAGACTATTTTTACCTAACCAGTTATATACATTTACTAATTCATCATTGATGATATTTATTACTTTTTCAATATCATCTCCTATAAAATATATTAAAGTGTCATCTGCAAATAATTGAATGTTACATTTTTTAATTACATTAACAATATCATTTATGTATAGTACAAATAAATCGGGGCCTAATACAGTTCCTTGTGGAACGCCAAATGTAGTTTTTTTAGGTGAAGATGTAGTATTAAAGTATCTAGTTTTTTTAAATCTGTTTTTGAGATATCCACTAAACCATTTTATAACTATTGGGCCAAACCCATATGTTTTTAATTTCAATAATAATAGATCTCTATTAATAGTCTCAGAAGCACGTCTAAAGTCTAGAAAAACTACACCTATCATCTTCTTCTTGTAAATAGCATTTTTCCATTTCAAAAGAACTGATTGTATTGCACTTTCACATGAATTATTTTTCCGAAACCCTGATTGAAAAGGTGTTAACAGTTTGTTCACTTCAATGTAGTCACGAAACTGGATATTTACGACGGTCTCTAATAATTTTTCATAAGATGGCACCATGTTGATCGGTCTGTATTCTTCACATTTGTTAGTGTTGATTATCTTCTCAATGGGGATAATATGGGATGTCTTCAAGGTTTCTGGGAAGGATACACTTTCTAGACTCATTTGAATTAGATGCAAAAATCTCTGTCCTATTACATTGAAAGCTAATCTTTACGGTAATACCATCGACACTACTATTCTTATTAGGTAAATTGTTTATACTTTTTTTTAACTCCAAAAACCCTATTGGTAAAAATTTCTCAAACTTGCATTGATGCACATTAATGTGGCTTAAATCAGTTTCAATTTGGGTTAAATTTGTTAATGTAATAATTTGTTCTATGCTGTTAATAAAGTAAATATTGAATTTTTCTGCAATTTGAATTTCCTTTTTTTCTAACTCATTGTCAAAAATAATACCTTCCTTTTTTTGTCTGTTATGGCCTCCTTTAATTAATTCTTTAACTGTTTTACACATTTCTGTTGAGTTATTTTTATATCATCTATTTTTTCTTGATAATAATTTCTCTTGTGGTTCCTGATCAAACTAACAATTCCATTTCTTTGTTGTCTATACCTATTCATATCACTTTCTTCTTGTGTAAAGATTGCTCTTTTATATAATCTGTCCCTTTCTTCAATTTCCAAGGCTATTTCTGGGGTCCACCAACGCTTACAACTCCATTGACATTTAATGGTTTTTTTAACAGTTAAAGCATGCCTGTTTAGTGTGTCCATTATGGTTTTAACTAATGTTTCTGCTAGTTGATTGGTGTTTGTACAGTCCGGATTCCATGGTTGATCCATTAGATCTAATTGAAATTGCATTTCATTGAAGTTGCTCATGTCTCTGTGTTGTATTGTATATTCTTCATATTTTTCTTTCACTTTTGCATTTACAGTTATTGGGTGATCGGTTATTTTTGGAACATGGTGTACCTGGGCATCAATGGTTTTTTCATTAGATACAAGAAGATCTATGAGGGTAGCACTGTCCTTAGTGATTCTTGTAGGTTGGTCGATAATCTGATGTAGTCCATTATTTTTAATTAAAGTTCTCAGCCTATTTTCATAATATGAATCCTTTAATAGGTCAATATTAAAGTCTCCGATAATTAGTAAGGTCTCTGATCTACTAGCATATACATCAAACAAATTTTCAAGTTTCATTAGAAATTGAGCATCACTAGAGTTTGGAGAGTGGTATAAATTTATAAAGTTATATTTGTATGATTGAAAGCATATATTAATACCTACAATTCATGTGTGCATATCAATGGTATCTTTAAGTAGGACTTTATAACTGAATTCATTTTGTATATAAATGTTTAGAGTAAGGTTAACAGGATTTTCGAACAAGTGAGACAACGCAACATAATATGGAAAAGTTAATTTCTGGGGAAAGTGAATGGTTTCCAAATAAGGTGGAAAAGTACATATGTCATTTTCCGTAGTAATCAAACGATAAATTTCAAGAACTTGATTAAATTTTTTAGTATAAAAGTACTGTAATATCTTCTTTGTATGTTTGTTTGAAGGATTCTTTGTGATTAATTAAAGCTTTATTCTTTTACTGTTAAGATGAGAGAATGAATGCTTGAACTATTTGGTTTCTGCATTATTTTCTGATCCCTCGTTTACATTCGTTTCCTTAGATACTACAAAGTATCCAAGGCAACGGTGATCATCACATTTATTGCTCTCTTGTTTTTTAGAATTTTTCCAGCAGAAAAAGTCTCCATCAGTTTGCTTGAGGACAGGATTGGAAAGAACTAGTGAATGTACGCATAAGATGCGGTTGTGATTGTAAAGCAACTTGATAGATACGTAAAAAACCGCGTTTTTTTCTTTGGCTGGTTTTACAATTGATTAAAGTTAGTACAGGGCTCTTAATGTTAATGTTCGTTACAATGATAAGAACTTAACCTATAGAAATGAGCTAATAAGAATAACGTGAGAATCGAATGAGATAATTGAAGACGCTTAAAATTAAGACAGCAGATTCTAAATTTTAGGGTTCGTTGCAAAATGTAAATAACTAAAAACTACAAAACTTAACCTAAGAGGAACGTATGAGGATTCTGTTGGACTTGTATTTGTTGTAGGTTGTTGGTTGGATCATAATCGTATATGCAACATAAAAGGAAAATAGTAAATGTATGTACACGAATATGTCTAAAAGGTAACAAAAAGTAATTGCGAACGTTCTATACATAAACGGCACAAAAAAAGATAAGAAGGATTTGTAATGGGCTGCATCCGAGTTTATCTGCTATGTATTCCCTGCATCACACGATTCCCGATCACACGAAGTAACGAATTTTTGGTACGACCGTTTATTGAAGTTCACAACAACCGATTTGTAATTATACGTTTTGCGACACACTGTTGTGTGGGTTTCTTGTAGGGTTCTGAAACTTTTTCTGGAATAAATAGGTTTAGCTCAGGTTTAAATCGACAATTTATGCCAACCAATTGGCATAATTCTTGTTGCATTCTAAGGATTGGAAAGTTATGAATAGCTTCTCCTGTTGAAATTTGCGGCGTAACTCCATCACTCTTCACTGTGTGGTCGAGACAAGTTTGTTCTTTGGCTTCAAAGATTGTTTTTTTTAATTTGATAGTAAACCGTAATGATATAGGCGTTGAAATACTTTCTTTAAATGCTGTAGTAGTCTACTTTGATGGCAAAAAAATTTAGAACAAAAAAAACTTTATACAACCGTGACTTCAGATAGATTATGACTTCAGCGATGGAACTGCTCCATGTACTGGTAGTGGTGGTGCTGAGAGACTATTGATCCTCTACTGGAATTATGCTAATTGATTTCTCGACATCTGCTTCATAAATAGGATCCTGGTATCTTGAATGGTATGCATGCAAGGGTAAGTTTCTTGACAGATTGTTGCGTGTTCAATTAAAGTCGGCGGTCACCACATGTAATATCTTCTGTGTTTGTTTGTTTGAAAGACTGTTTGTGGTTAATGAATGCTTTATTCTTTTACTGTTAAGATGAGAGAATGAATGCTTGAACTATTTGGTTTCTGAATTATTTTCTGACTCCTTGTTTATATTCGTTGCATTGGATACTACACTCACACATACATATTTATCAATGGATCACAGTACTCATTCATACATAGCGTCGACGTTAATGCATACTAGCGGAACTATTTTCTAGCAATTTTCCAGGAGCGCGGTTTAAATGCTTATAGAAACTTTGTTACAGATGGCATGATGAATTCTTTGAAATCGCAACTAGCAACATTGCTAGTTACAACATTTCAAAGAATTAAGTTCATATGTATTAACGGCAACGATATGTACTATATACCACCAATAAATAACAACGGCGTAGACCATTTAGGGTAAAAATCGTGAGGTGTTCTTTATCAAAAATTAAAATGGGCGAACTAAGTTGAGCATCATTTGTGACTTTTTTGCTAAAACACTGAAGGAAAACTTTCTCGTCTGTAATTTGTAAGATTACTTAATGGAACTTTTAATGGAAACAGGGCACTCGAAAGGTTCGGAGGGGCAGTGTATGTTGCAACCCCCAATTGAATTTCATGAACATCTGTATGGGGTAGATGCAGTGGCAGCACTTCACTATCGCAACAAGAAACGGCCACCTCATAGAACAAAAGATAAACGGAATAAATTCTGTGGGACGTTCTTTAACAAAAATGAAACAGGGTGGACTAATATGATTTGCGCCTGGTATATTTAGAACTACATATATTTCAAATGTATCAGAAAATCTGTGGTGTACAATTCGTCACTAAGAATATAATACATATTCCAATTCACAAATAGCTATTTCAGAATACAATAAAAATTGATCTTTAACTTAGTACAAGTGCAATATAACGGAATTGAGCAAGGTTTGAAAAAACTTCTTCTCTTCTTCGTTACCTTTCGACGTTTCTGTTAAAGGCACTTAACCACCGTATAGTGTATACTGCTTTGTACCTTCAAATTCATTAAACAGGAAGTAGGGATCGAACATTCCATAATTTTCTTGTAACTGTACAAACGCAGAGTAAAAATAGAAACTGCTATTTTTTTAATCTAGGTTAAACTAATCAAATGTAGTGTATTTTCGTCAGCTAAACTTGAAAATGACTTTATGCTTGATTTGTTCATGTTTACGAGTAGATAAATTTTGTAAAATATCAATATTAAACCACGCCCCCAGATGTATTTTGTCGTTTTATTTTCAAAAACTGTTAGGTTTATGGACTGGTTGTTAAGTGGGTTAGATAAAATAAATCTTATTTAATTGGCGCATGAATATATATCATACAGGATGTTTCACTGAAGATTCGTATCCTCTGAATAGGTGGTAGTACACATAAAATGCAACAAAAAAGCTGAAAATCATTAATGTTTATCTTTCATAATAACCGAAAAAAGAATGGTTTTTGAAAAGTGGGTAGCAGGTCACTGGTCTAAGAATCACACTTGGAGCTGGATGTGCCTATCTGATACATTGACGCAGCTGCTGCTAGGTGATGTCGCAGTTTGTTTTGACTATAATTTCCAGCAGTTCCCAAAAGTTGACATTTTTAGCAAATTTTTGTCGATTTGCGTAAAAACAAAAAGAGTTTTTTGTTCCTATTGATGAATACTATCACACATGCAATTTATACGAAAGTTGAGTAAAACACCCTGTATGTAGACCAACAATTTCTACCAATACATTTGACGGAGCAACTTTAGAACATAACTTATTGCGATCTTGTATTCGTCATCAAGTACTTAGCTAAGAAAAAAATGTTGAGTTCACAGTGCAACCTTAGCATCACTTCTGCAAAATTCATGAAGCGATGTTGTTGTTATTGTTGGTTGTAGTATTATGATAATTTTGCAGTAAAAAGAATATCTTTAGGAGAATACCCTGTACTGGACAATTATTTTATAGAAACCAAAATGTATAGGGCATTTCACCTTGTTTTGAAATCTTTCTTACTTCGTTTGTACGTCATACTGCATGACGTTTTACCTTTATTTTCTTTCTGCATTTTATAGAGCATTATTTGACTTGTCACTATTCGACTTGGGTCAAGTATACATTAAACATATCACTACCACAGAACTCCGCATCTAGCGGTAGCGGGTACGCTACAGCTACCACAAGCACAAAATAACACTAATGTATGTTCTAATAACAACTGTCCTTGAACACAAAATTTTATCCAAATTGCATTTTTGACTTTTTTATTTTGAAGGTCTATAGCTTTGTAACATTTCATTTTTGAACATAGATATGTTGTGCTTTATGGCCTATTTTGATCAAAGGCATTGACCCTCAGGAATTGGCATCGTCTGCTCAAGATATCCTATATGTAAAATAGGTGAAGTCCCATTTAATGTTAAATATCTAGCTACATTTTAAAGCAGGTGTGGAATTAAGTCGTGAACTTAGAATTCCAAAACAAAAACCATTCAAGAAAAAAATTACTCGATACGAATATGAATATAAAGAACGAAGTAAGAGAGATCCAAAAACCCTGAAGTACCCTGTACGTTTTAGGCTCACTAAAAAGATTGATTAGTACAGGGTATACCCCTAAAATGTATCTTGCCAATACGAGAATTACCATATGACTAGCCCCAATAATAATGATAATATCGCCTCGTAGATTTTGCTAGAGATGCTGAGATAGAAGAAGACTGAACCAGGATCGCGTTCGATGCTCAACGAGATTTCCATAGCTATTTCATGATGAACATCAAATCACACAAAGTTATGCTCGAAGCTTCTCGTATAATATGTACCGATACAAATTATTTGTCTGTGTGATTAATGATTGTTTTTGATTACACAGAAACAAGACAACATGCACAAAGTTTTCATAGCTTTTTGGTATGAAAGTTAAATAAAATCCTATTTAACCTAACTGACTCCATTTTGATAAACCTAATAGTTTCTAAAAAAACAGTAAAAATCATCTGGGGGCATGGCTTACCCTCATCAGCTTCTCTGGTTCACCACTTTTGAGTAGTAACTTTTAAGGGGTTATTTAACATATCACAAAGAAGGCCTATCAAAAATCCAAGGATCTACCTCAATTCCCCTCTATTTTTACTAATTTGACTGAACTGTTACCGTGGTATTAAAATATACATATCTTAGAAACTGTTTATTTGTGCTAGAAACATAACAGTAAAATTCAGGAGGTCAAAAGATTTGGCTATAACATTTATTTTTTCAAAACACATATACATGACGTGTCTTCGAAACTTTTAATTGTATTCTTGTAAACAAAACTAATCATGTTAAAATAAATGATTTAAAAACAAATTATTAAAAAACAATTATTTGCATAAACGTTATGTATTTTAGAACAAAAGAGGCTCAATGCTATTTTCTCATGTTAATAATAATTTTCAGAGTTACATCAGAGTTTTACGAAAAACGTTAATTTTTCTGCGTTTAAGGTTATTTATGGAATTTACGAACAAATCAACAAAAATAAAGATCACTTATGTGCTTAGCATCCCGAAATCATTATGTCAATCGTAATTTTATCTCTGATACATTCGGCAACGTTGCTGGGTTCGGTAGGGTAGGTAGGCTTGCTTAAAATTATACAAAAGGGTCTGTAAACACTGTAATATGTATCGGGTTCAAGAACGACTGTCAAATATTACCAATATTTTTTTTTCATATATTTTTACCCCTCGAGGATCTTAAATATTGCTTATCAGAAATAGATCAATATTATGTAAAATATACACATTTTAAAAATCAAAAAATGCGGGTCTACTAACGACCCCACCATATAGCGGGTCCGACAACGTCGATTAAACCAATATATATATATATATATATATATATATATATATATATATATATATATATATATATATATATATATAGATTAAAGAAAGTAAATATATTAATTAGGGTGATCGGTCTGTAGATTGAATTAAAAACTCATTTGTTCATAAAACTCAATATTTCGTTATTTATTTATAACTTCATCAGGAGTAGTGCTACAAAATGTATTGTGGTAAAAATTTTAAAATTTAAAATTAAAATTTAATAAAAACTTACAACTAGAGTTAATCACTGGTAACAAATTAATTTAACTATGATGCACATGATATTATAATTTGCACATTTATAATTTTAATCGAATAAAATGTTTGTTGGTTATTTTTACTGTTACACACTGAAAGGTTCTATGGCAAGTGTGGAGGATTTTACATCTGTTGCTTGTTGAAAAAAAAACTTTTTTTGGGTGTTCGAAACTAAATAAATCACTTGACAACCGTAACTAATACAGATTTTAGTGTATGCAAGGGAGCTTAAAACAATCCGACCACATAATAATAAACTGTTAATGTTGTAATATATTTGAATAAATAACACTTAGTTGATTAACATCTGATTTAAAATTGATTGCATTCGTTTGTTTATTAATTTGAATCATTTCTAAAATAAGTCTATGTTTGTATTTATGTTCTTTTTCCAATATTTTTACATTTTCATAATCAAAGGGATGGTTAAATTTAGCAAAATGGGAAGCTAGCGCACATGAATTCTTTCCAATTCTACAGTCTGACCGATGTTGTGTCAGTCTATTTTTTAATAATTGACTCGTCTGTCCTACATAACAACCTTCACATTCTCTGCAGGGTATCAGGTATACAATGTGAGAGTTGTGAAGAAGAGGAGTTTTATCTTTTGTTTTTGAGAGTAAGTTGTTTATCGTAATGGTGTTATATTTGGTAATAGTAAGATTGTTAAAAGGTCTGAAATGGGATATTATGTTATCTGTTAAATATACGGTAATTTTTTATATTTTGTATTGTTGTTTGTTCTAGGATCTTCTGTTGGCCCGTCATAATAATTCGAATTATATATTAATTTCATTAGCAAGTGTTTTGGATAACCATTATTTAAAAAGATATTTAGAAGTTTTTTTTAGATTGTCTTGAATAAAATCATTGTGGCTGATATGAGTTATGCGATTTTTCATTGCTATTACTGTATTAACTTTTTGATTTTGTGGATGATTGGAGTAAAAATTGATAAACCTGCCTGACGCAGTAGGTTTTTGATGCCAATTTAAAATTATTTTATTTTGGTCCGTCCTAATTACTTTAGTATCTAAAAAGGGAATGCTTTGTGCTGTTTCAGTTTCTATAGTGAACTGTATTTTTGGGTGAAAAGAATTGAATAATTTTAGGGTTGTGTCTATCATATCTTTTGGTACAGAGCAAATAACGTCGTCTACATATTTATATATGAAAGGAATTTTAAAAGGGAGTTGAGGTATGACTTGATCAAAGAGATAATCTAATGTAATCAAGGCCAGAATTGGGCTGATAGGGGAACCCATTAGAACTCCAGATATTTGTTGGTAAAACATACTGTTAAAAACAAAATAGAAGTTGTCAAAAATAAAATTTATTAACTTGAGAAAATTAGATTTACTTAAGTTACAGTTAGGTTTAATTAGTTCCCAATGTGATTCAAATATATTTAATAGTAAATTTAGAGGTATATTGGTAAATAGTGATACAACATCTAATGAAATTAACACATAATCATTAGGTAAGATCAAATCATTCACCGCATCCACAAAACTAAAAGTATCTTTGATGTTATAATTAGTTCTATCAGAGAAGCTGATAGACAATATATTGTATAGGAATTTAGATAAGTTATAGGTAACACAATTAATGCAACTAACTATTGGTCGAAGTGGAATATTATCTTTGTGAAGTTTAGGGAGACCGTATATTTTTGGTGGTGTGGCGTTGTGAATAATTAGTTGTTTTGCTGTGTCTTCAGCTATTTGATTGTTATTTTTTAGCAATTTAATTAACTGATTGTGAGCTATTTGAATCTTGTTAGTAGGATCTTTTTTAAGTGGTTTATAAGTAGTATTATCACTTAACAGTTGATTAGTTTTGTTAATATAATCAGTTTTTTCCATTGCTACTGTGCATCCACCTTTATCTGATTGTAGGATGTATAAACTAGGATTTTTATTGAGAAAGATTTTAGTCTTTTTGTAAATGTTATTAAAGGGAGACTCTATATGTAAATTATGTGAACTAGATAAAAAATTAGTAACATTATTGGTAATTTTTGCTCTAATACTATTTTTGCTGTTATTAGGAATTTCCTCAATTATATTTTCAATATCTGCAATTAATTTATTCACATTAATATTTTTGTTGTCTTGAGATATACTGAATCTAGGTCCTAAAGATAAAAAGTCAGAGATTTGCTTAGGTATATCTATGTTTGACAAGTTTAAGAACCATTTCGAGTTGTCATTAAATAGTTTGCATACTGTAGAATTGGATTGAATTAAATTATTAAATTTGTCGATTAAAATCATTTTTACTTTATTGAATCTTCTATTAAATGCTAATTTTAACCTGTGTTGAAACTCTGTTAGCATGTAATTTGGAAGAACATTTTTAACAATTGATTGAATATTGGTAATACTCTTATTCATAACTTTAATATCATTACATGTTATTTTTATTTCTAAATTTAGTGTCTTGAATTCTAACCTGTTTTTAAAATTGTCGATTTGTTTTATTCTTGTGTTCCCATTTAGTAATAACGTTTGCAAGTTTTTGGAGTAATCGGTAATATGTCTGGGTAGTAACTTTTTTCTTCTGCAACGTAGTAGGAAATTTCTTCGGTTTAATTTGTTAGCCAGTTTGGTGTTATATTAATATTAATATTAATATTAATATTAATATTAATATTAATATTAATATTAATATTAATATTAATATTAATATTAATATTAATATTAATATTAATATTAATATTAATATTAATATTAATATTAATATTAATATTAATATTAATATTAATATTAATATTAATATTAATATTAATATTAATATTAATATTAATATTAATATTAATATTAATATTAATATTAATATTAATATTAATATTAATATTAATATTAATATTAATATTAATATTAATATTAATATTAATATTAATATTAATATTAATATTAATATTAATATTAATATTAATATTAATATTAATATTAATATTAATATTAATATTAATATTAATATTAATATTAATATTAATATTAATATTAATATTAATATTAATATTAATATTAATATTAATATTAATATTAATATTAATATTAATATTAATATTAATATTAATATAACACCAAACTGGCTAACAAATTAAACCGAAGAAATTTCCTACTACGTTGCAGAAGAAAAAAGTTACTACCCAGACATATTACCGATTACTCCAAAAACTTGCAAACGTTATTACTAAATGGGAACACAAGAATAAAACAAATCGACAATTTTAAAAACAGGTTAGAATTCAAGACACTAAATTTAGAAATAAAAATAACATGTAATGATATTAAAGTTATGAATAAGAGTATTACCAATATTCAATCAATTGTTAAAAATGTTCTTCCAAATTACATGCTAACAGAGTTTCAACACAGGTTAAAATTAGCATTTAATAGAAGATTCAATAAAGTAAAAATGATTTTAATCGACAAATTTAATAATTTAATTCAATCCAATTCTACAGTATGCAAACTATTTAATGACAACTCGAAATGGTTCTTAAACTTGTCAAACATAGATATACCTAAGCAAATCTCTGACTTTTTATCTTTAGGACCTAGATTCAGTATATCTCAAGACAACAAAAATATTAATGTGAATAAATTAATTGCAGATATTGAAAATATAATTGAGGAAATTCCTAATAACAGCAAAAATAGTATTAGAGCAAAAATTACCAATAATGTTACTAATTTTTTATCTAGTTCACATAATTTACATATAGAGTCTCCCTTTAATAACATTTACAAAAAGACTAAAATCTTTCTCAATAAAAATCCTAGTTTATACATCCTACAATCAGATAAAGGTGGATGCACAGTAGCAATGGAAAAAACTGATTATATTAACAAAACTAATCAACTGTTAAGTGATAATACTACTTATAAACCACTTAAAAAAGATCCTACTAACAAGATTCAAATAGCTCACAATCAGTTAATTAAATTGCTAAAAAATAACAATCAAATAGCTGAAGACACAGCAAAACAACTAATTATTCACAACGCCACACCACCAAAAATATACGGTCTCCCTAAACTTCACAAAGATAATATTCCACTTCGACCAATAGTTAGTTGCATTAATTGTGTTACCTATAACTTATCTAAATTCCTATACAATATATTGTCTATCAGCTTCTCTGATAGAACTAATTATAACATCAAAGATACTTTTAGTTTTGTGGATGCGGTGAATGATTTGATCTTACCTAATGATTATGTGTTAATTTCATTAGATGTTGTATCACTATTTACCAATATACCTCTAAATTTACTATTAAATATATTTGAATCACATTGGGAACTAATTAAACCTAACTGTAACTTAAGTAAATCTAATTTTCTCAAGTTAATAAATTTTATTTTTGACAACTTCTATTTTGTTTTTAACAGTATGTTTTACCAACAAATATCTGGAGTTCTAATGGGTTCCCCTATCAGCCCAATTCTGGCCTTGATTACATTAGATTATCTCTTTGATCAAGTCATACCTCAACTCCCTTTTAAAATTCCTTTCATATATAAATATGTAGACGACGTTATTTGCTCTGTACCAAAAGATATGATAGACACAACCCTAAAATTATTCAATTCTTTTCACCCAAAAATACAGTTCACTATAGAAACTGAAACAGCACAAAGCATTCCCTTTTTAGATACTAAAGTAATTAGGACGGACCAAAATAAAATAATTTTAAATTGGCATCAAAAACCTACTGCGTCAGGCAGGTTTATCAATTTTTACTCCAATCATCCACAAAATCAAAAAGTTAATACAGTAATAGCAATGAAAAATCGCATAACTCATATCAGCCACAATGATTTTATTCAAGACAATCTAAAAAAAACTTCTAAATATCTTTTTAAATAATGGTTATCCAAAACACTTGCTAATGAAATTAATATATAATTCGAATTATTATGACGGGCCAACAGAAGATCCTAGAACAAACAACAATACAAAATATAAAAAATTACCGTATATTTAACAGATAACATAATATCCCATTTCAGACCTTTTAACAATCTTACTATTACCAAATATAACACCATTACGATAAACAACTTACTCTCAAAAACAAAAGATAAAACTCCTCTTCTTCACAACTCTCACATTGTATACCTGATACCCTGCAGAGAATGTGAAGGTTGTTATGTAGGACAGACGAGTCAATTATTAAAAAATAGACTGACACAACATCGGTCAGACTGTAGAATTGGAAAGAATTCATGTGCGCTAGCTTCCCATTTTGCTAAATTTAACCATCCCTTTGATTATGAAAATGTAAAAATATTGGAAAAAGAACATAAATACAAACATAGACTTATTTTAGAAATGATTCAAATTAATAAACAAACGAATGCAATCAATTTTAAATCAGATGTTAATCAACTAAGTGTTATTTATTCAAATATATTACAACATTAACAGTTTATTATTATGTGGTCGGATTGTTTTAAGCTCCCTTGCATACACTAAAATCTGTATTAGTTACGGTTGTCAAGTGATTTATTTAGTTTCGAACACCCAAAAAAAGTTTTTTTTTCAACAAGCAACAGATGTAAAATCCTCCACACTTGCCATAGAACCTTTCAGTGTGTAACAGTAAAAATAACCAACAAACATTTTATTCGATTAAAATTATAAATGTGCAAATTATAATATCATGTGCATCATAGTTAAATTAATTTGTTACCAGTGATTAACTCTAGTTGTAAGTTTTTATTAAATTTTAATTTTAAATTTTAAAATTTTTACCACAATACATTTTGTAGCACTACTCCTGATGAAGTTATAAATAAATAACGAAATATTGAGTTTTATGAACAAATGAGTTTTTAAATCAATCTACAGACCGATCACCCTAATTAATATATTTACTTTCTTTAATCTATTAAGTACGGTCGATAATTTCTCTCCAACATATATATATATATATATATATATATATATATATATATATATATATATATATATATATATATATATATATATATATATATATATATATATATATATATATATATATATATATATATAT
>CAKMYN010000037.1:0-63816 GCA_929113105.1 Agrypnus murinus
GTTGAATGCAGCTGCTTACTGCTGACATTTTAAATGCCCCCTCGCACGTTTTTGGCGAGCATGCAAAATGTCAAGAAATAGGGTATTTTTCTTGTACAAAAAAGGAGAACAAAACTTCGTTCCTGATATGAAGAAATGTGGCCTATATCAAGATATTGAAGCAACTCTTTACAGGTTAACTTTAAATGTTAATAGTTTGCTGTTAAACATGAATAACAATTTGGCAGAACATTACAATTCGTTAGTGTGTAAATTTGTAGGGGGGAAAATGGTAAATTATTCCCTTCGAGGTTCCTATCAAACAAGATGTGAAGCTGCTAGTATATTATTTAATGCTGGGACAGACTACCACGAACTATTACAAGAAGATCAAAGTGTATTTACAAAAAGATATGCTCTAAAATTGAAAAGGAGACGCCAAATGCTAGAAAAGAACAAGAGGAAAAGGGGCAAATTTACCGCAAAACGAAAACTACTGCACTTCCAGACACAGATTATGGTGTCACAGAAAAGGCTGAGCTGTTATCACCTGAAGAGTATAAAATTCAAGAAATCGAGTTCCGTAACACCTTGAAAAAGTCCAAAGAAGCGATTGCCCATCTAGAACGAAATACTGTCGGTCAGTCAAGGAACCCTCTCTGGAAACAAGAAAGATCATTGAGATTGACTGCATCTCACTTCGGAAGAGTCTGCAAATTGCAAGCCAAAACATCTTGCGTGAACACAGTTAAGAAATACTGTACTCAACATTTACAGGAAATAGAGCAACGCTTTATGGCTTGGAACATGAGCCAATTGCCATAAAAGAATTTGAAAGTGAATACAACTTGGAAGTAAGAGAATGTGGATTATTTATTGATCAAGAACACCCATTTCTGGCGGCAAACCCCGATAAACCTGTTAATGAAGATGCCATTATAGAAGTTAAATGTCCACTAGTTATAGAGAAGATACCTCTTGGGGAAGCAATACGCAGAGCAGAAAAATTACCTTCATGCACCGAGATAACGATGGCAAGATATGCCTCAAAAGAAATGACAAGTATTTTTATCAAGTACAAGGGCAACTGGTAGTAGTTTCAACTACTACATACAGAGTGTATTGTCGGTTTTGTGGCATACGCGAATAGCACGTAAAAACCCAGTTTCTAAGATATTGACTCCCCTAATTTTACACTGAACAACACATTTGAGGTCCTTAAAATTTTTTGAAAATAATTATGGTGTACGTTATAGATGTTATAGATACTCTTAATATGGAGCACTTAAATCTGGAATTAGATTTTGTCTAGTACCCTTGGTTAAAAAAAATTATGATGATGGAAAGCATTTTAATCGAATTGTATACAAAATAAATTAACAATATTCACAAAAACTTACAGACTTTTTCTTTTACTTTGTCTTTTATAGTCGCTGGAGGTTTCCGTAATCAATGTCTAACAATTGCCAACACTAGTCTGATCTAGATCTAGAATCTAGCATAGATGTTGTAAATTTTTAATTCTGCTTCCATAGTTTATAGTTTTGCGAACGACATATTTGGGGTAAAGGGGACATAAAAGACTTATAAATCGTCATATCAGTGGCGTATTTGGGAGGGGGGCAACGGGCAGGGCCCCCCGAATTTCTTTTAATAGTTCAGGTTATTTATGTCAAAATCTAAGTATTTTGATTCGGAATTTATATAGAGTAGCCCCCGCCAAAAAAAATTCCCAAATAAGCGACTGCGTCATATATATATATCTTCAAAATAAATGAAAATGGGAGTAATAAAAGAGAACTAACTTTATAAACTTTAGAACTAAATAAATAACTTTAAGTGTAGCGACAACAGTGGATTAAAATATACGCAAGTATCAGAACTGACATACTATTTCAAAAACGGAGGGTGCTACAACAACTCTAATTGCACTTCTGAAGACAGCATTCCAAAATACAAATGCACCCACTTTCAAATGAATAATTTTCACTGTTGTACAGTGTAGTTTATAGGAAAAGTCACTACAGAGAAGTTCTAGATCTTATTGACTACTATTCAAAACAGTCTTCTTTACCATTCTGTGTTAAATAGCTTCCAAGATGCAAGCGATGTTATAGTATAGGAAAATAAAATAATTGTAAATGGGAAATTTGCTAATAAGCAAATTTCCCATTTACAATTTTATTTTCCTATGCCAAAAAATCGCTTATAGCATGGCAGCTGTTTAAAAATTTTAGTTAAAGAAATGGTAAAGTGTGGTAGGGGGTGGTGAATAGTACTCAAAGGGATTTGCAACTTTTCATCTTAAATAATTAGGGGAGCCAATATCTGAGAAAGTGTCTGTGCACATGCTATTTGCCTACTTATGAAAGAAAAACGAAAATACACCCTGTATATTGTTCTAGTTATTAAATTACAATTTATTGCATTACAATTAATTTGGTTTCGATTAGTATCTGTTTTAATAATAATAATAATAATAATAATTTTAATAAGAAAGAAAATTTTCAGTACAAATAAAATAATAATGTTAACTGTTAATGTTAATTTTATGTAAATAAATTAATTTATGTAATTAGAAATATAAAAAATATCAAAAATGTTTAAAAGGATAGAAATATTATAAATCATCAATCTACAATCTACAATCTAATAATAGTAACTAATTAATTATTAATAATAAAAATTAAATTCGTTAAAGAATAACAATATCACAATATTACCAAATAATTGACTTTTTTTCGCACATTCTGTTCAGGGAAACAGAATATGCGAAAAAAAGACTAAGACTATAGAAAATTTATATATAAGTAAATACTTTATAAATCTAAATCAACAAAGGGTGAAATTATAACAACAGTAGATTAGTAATAATAAGGGATCTGTTTGTCTTACAGTTCTCCAGTTAAATCTATAATTTAATCATGAATGCTCTTACATGTGTATAAACTAACAAAAACAAACAAAAACGGTGCTGCGCATGTATTACATAGATTCTTATATGAATAACAAAAGTGTAAATTTGATTTATTTTTTATTTTATTTTATTGCATATTTATTTCGTATTATTAAGTAATTATTATTACATAATATTATTAAATGTACGTAGCACAACAGTGTTTTTTTTTTCAATAGACTAAATATTCCGAGAAATTATTTAAGAATTTAAAATATTATTTGGGTATAATATTTCTACAATAAACCTTGCCAATCAATTTTGCCATTTTCAACTTATGTGCTACCTAGACAAAAATGAATTGTTTTATTAAAGTTACCTTCAACTTCAGCGCGTCTAAGTTATAGGTCTTAAAAGTATTAATTTCATAGAAAAAAACTTCAAATAAATCTTATTGGAAATTTTGTGTTCTACAAATTTGGTTATTACCATTTTTAGTGTATAATCAACCGTTAACTATATATTTAGTAATAACCATGTTGAGAAAGTTTAGCGCGATATAAATATTTAACATAAACATTTAATTGAGAAAAATAATGCCTACATACGAAAAATGTTCATTTAGCCAAAATGAAATCAAAAAATCTTGATGGTATCTCTATTAATAAACAAGAAAACATAGTTCCCTATTTTGTTATATAAATCTTTAATAAAACGCTTTTTAATAGCATAATATCGCAAGGTTTCTATCTAACCCCTACAAAAATTTCATAGATATATGCCATGTACTTTCTGAGATAAAAATTAATTTGTTTTTAATAAAATTGTTCCTAAAAATGGGTACATTTTTATTACCTATTTGTCTGATAAAAACAAAATTATTTATAAATTATTAACAAAAGCATTATTACTATTATTAGCACTATTATTACTATTATTTAAGACCTTCTTATAAAAATGTGTAATAGCAAGACAATAAAAAACCGTTGCATTACACCATTCGCTGTTAAGCAATGTTATGTGGATGACTAATGCATTATCAAATTTCCCAAAATTCCTGACTATGTTTATTTTAACATGGTTTATTTACTGATTGCAGGGGTCGAAGTAGTTAAAGTGTGACGTTATCTTGTGTATGCTATAATAACCGTCTATAACTTCTTTCGACTCACTTTTATTAATTTAATTTTGCTAAAAGAGCTGATTTTACTTATAGAAAGCATTTGTAGGTTATTGCTCTGCTTACACAAGACGTATGTTTAATTAGGGGAAGCCACGAACTTTATACTTTTTACATAAAATCTTCCCATGCAAATTAAAATCTTGTTCCTTAAATTATTTATGTTCGAAATTTTAAATGTTTCTTTAGATTCTGAAACCTAAACATTCTTTGTTGAAAACTAAAGTAAAGTTCACTAACGGCTTTAATCGTAAAAGTCGTTACAGAACATTATTCTGGATCACTTGAAACCCCCGAAACAAATTTTGGTTAGAAAACCTGGAATAATTGTTGTTTTAAATACTTTACTAGGATTTAATTAAAATATTTTGTTTTGGCAAGAAAAGGAAAGTGGCAAACACTCTCTTATACTGCATACACAGGTTCCTGTTCTTTTCTGCTTGTCATTTTCTACGAATTTCTCAAAATATTTTTTAATACCGCTTTATGAAGTTATCTAGAGCAATTGAGGCGCTTCTTACAAAAACAGCCATAGTCCAATAATTCAATTTCGTGGTTAATATCGTTATATATGTTTATGAGGTTGCCCATCGATTGGTTTACTCGGTTTCTGCAAAAACGGCCCTAGTCCACAGTTATAGCGTCGAAAAGTTTGAATAGTTCCACAAAAACAACCATAGTCCGCTTGGGTTTCTACAAAAACAACCATAGTTCTGGACAATGGTTGTTTTCACTGAAAATCAGTTGTTGAAGCATAAAACATAACCTTCAATAATAAAAACAGATTTAGTGTTAATTGGTGATTTCTTATAAAGATTATATATTTCATTATATAGGTTATATATTTCTTATAAAGATTATTGGACCGTTTTCAGCACAAAATTTAATATTAAGTTTGGTCTCCCTAGATCTGACACTTGCACTGTTTGCGATCGCTTCTTCTCAAAGCTAAATTTATCTACTGATTTAGATGAACGTCGAAGTATTGAAATGGAAAAAAATCTTCATCTGGCTAATGCAGATAGATTTTATGAAATAAAAAGACAATGTAAGATTAAAGCCAAGCAAGGGCTTGTTATGAGCATAAGCTTTGATTACATGCAAAATTTGCAAAATAGTAAACTAGTTTTGTTGCACTTTATTCTCAAATAGGAGATGTAAAATTAATATGTCATTAATATGTAATATGTAATATCAAATAATAATAATATGTACTATCGTTAATAAGTCACATATATTTCAGATTTTGCGAAATTCAGGATATAAGGGGGCAGTAGCAGCAACCTGTTAATATTTCTAAATGTCGAAAAAATAGTAAACTCTTTTTGTTTCGCTCGAGTTTTGAATGGTAGGGCTGAAAACACTCTGTCAAAATTCTTTGTAGCACCACGGATAAAGATATCAGGTTTTATTGAAAGTTGCATTGGAGCATAGCGGTCTTTAGCTCTGATGATAGATCAATATACTAGTATTTTTTGACGAAGTAAATGATCATAATGATATTGACCATGGTAATAAGTGTCTTCGATCTACTTAAATTCTCTGTTTTTTGAGCATAGGCGATATGAAGTGGTATTTTTAAAACCATCATAAATGCGTAATGAGCAATTTGAAACAGAGCGTCACATTTACGTTGAGTACCTACTTTTATAGGAATCTTTCTCATTGCTTCTACTGTGACTGTTCATACTCCCTCAATATCCATTTCAGAATTGTGATATTGAGCAAAACAAGTTGCATTCAAATGAATACATCTACATTACTAATTACATCTGCTACACATATAGATTGTTTGACTTTGAACATCTTCTTTGTTCTTGTTTCAATATCAAGTAACCACTATGTATAGTATTGACGAATAGTGGCCACTTTTTGCACCCATGACACGTATTCGACAGTTTGCCACTACGTTGTCGCGGAGATTCAACACAAACACCCATATTTTTGTTATAATTGTAAATTAGAGGTATGTAAAATAAGGTATGTTGTTGATTTTCTTTTCCTTTTTGTCATATCTTTTTGCAGTTTTCAATGGTTCAACACCTTACTGTATGCTTATTGCCGTCACAACCGAATTGTCATTCCATCGAACAAGAGAAATTAGTATTTTCTGTCCAGATTTGCGTCAAATGCTCCCGTCTTTTTCTTAGCAATTGGATGTGTAAATTCTAGGTCATCCACTATTCCTGTTGTCACGAATGGTAGCTTTTGCAAAAAATCCTTTTTCTTTAAGACTTGCACATAATTTATATCAAAAAAGAAGTTGTCACGAAAAATATTATGATTATGGTTGTTCTCTACAATAGATAGTAGATCAAAAGCAATGTCACCTGCCAACCCACGTACTGATTTTTAAGGTTTGGAGGATACGCCTCCATATGGCATAACTTCTAAAGTACCTTTCAGCTGAACAAATACACAATAATTTGAAACCGAATCTTTCCGGTTTTCGTTTCAAAAACATTTTGCGTGAGTGCCGTCCAAAATATAGAATCATCTGTTCATCTGAGGATAAGTTGCACTAAAATACTGCATACTGCATGGAGTTTTTCATGCATGTTAAAAAATGCCTCAAACTTTCAAAATCTATCAGTTTTATAGAGCTTGCTGAATATTTCTGAACTTGTTTGTAATCGTGCAGCTTTTCAATGTCGACTACATTGTCTTCTTCAACATACCATACAAATCAGCCTGTGGTAACGTGTGATCTAAAGTAAAAAAAAGAAATTCACAAGAAAGAAAACATACGCCCAGATTCAGTAGAGCTCAATTACAGTAAACAGTATGTATTATTTGCAACCAACCGAAACGTAGGTAAGATACACAACTTTTTTCCATCTGTGTCCTGGAAAAGTACGGGGATTTATGGTATTCGTCTCATATATTACGCTTTGTGCTTTGACGACTCTTTCTCAGGTGTTGCTTGATCATATCTACAAGGTTTCAATAGTATTAGGATCCGGACTGTTGAGAGTCACTTTAAAACTCGAAAATTATGATTTTCCATCTTTTGGTCGTTTTGGTGTGTTGAGACCCACCATCCTGTTGAATGATAACATCGCAACCAGGATAGAGGGCTTCAAACTTAGTAACAACTTGGCGTAGTTTTCAGTTCACTATAGTGAAACTACAAGTATTGAAGTTGTTGAAAAAATTTCTCATCGTCTAAGATTAATGTCTGATGGACGTCTAAGAATGTTGGTGGAAATTTGTGTGAATCGTTGTGTTACTTTAAGAGAGATTACGGTACTTTGGAATGAAAAAATAAATTTGGGACTGTTATGGAAATGCTGTAAGTTCAATGGAAGTAAGGACACAAATCTGCCCTTTTTAAAGGTAGTTTGTTATCTTTAAACTTTGATACATTGAGTGTTCCTTAACTATCTTTGTAACACAAACATTTTCTGTATTCACTCAAAAAAGCCAATTCCAACCGAGAAACAAGAAGAATGACGAGTGGCATGGGCTAAATCTGTAACGGCACAGTTATTAATGCTGAAATGTATCAACAAATTCTTAACGCTAACTTGTTACCAAGCGTTAAAAACCTTCATCTCACCACGATTTCATCTTTTAACAAAACGATGCTTCTTGTCACACATCAAAAACCACCAAAAGGTGGTTTGAAAATCATAATTTTAAAATTTTAGAATGGTTCTCAAGCAGTCCGGATCTAAGTATTATTGAAACCTTGTGGCAGAAGATGAACAACTGAGAAACATACCTCCAAAAACAATTCCCACGAAGAATTTGAAATTATCAGAAATTGGGGCATCATTCACTTCAGAATATCGGAATCCCCAAGTTAGAAGTATGTCAGCCAAAATTCAAGCGGTGAATAAAGCAAAGGGAGATGTTACTTAATTGTGTTTTTGAAATGCTGCTCGAATATTTAGTTGAATTTTTGAAAATTGTTTTCTGCAGATCTTGTTTTTACAGAAGGAAATAGTTATTGGTAGAAAATGGTGTAATTTGGAACACTAGTTAGAAAAATAAAAATGGAATTCAAAAAAGCGCTGGCAGATTGAATTGTCTGATTTTTTATTTCAAAATTGCAACTGTCCGAATATTTAGTTGTTAGGGCTCGTACATGTTTTGTAAATGGGTAATTCCTCCAATTGTTGTCAATATTGACTTACCTTTTGAAACGATGTAGAAATATCAATAAATTAGTATAGGTTTTATATTATGAATCTTTTCTCATTATAATATGAGTTAATCACTGGTAATGCTGATTTATTTTAGAAGTTTTTTTTACTAGTTTTCTGTTTCGTCGCAACACGGTAATAACGGTTATTCTACAGGAATGATAATAATAAAAGAACTAAGCAGGAAAAAATGTTTTATTGAAAAGTAAATAACTAAATAACATATTCTTTGACAAACAAACATTGGAAAAAAAGTTATACTAAATCTGGGCACGTTTAAATACATCTAATTTTTCTGGAAACTGAAACTTCTGTTTCATCACAAAAAATCACTAAAACATAGAAAGGGGGAGATAAAAGTCGTTTACACATAATAGCATGTTACTACACCGCACCTATTAGTTGTACGGTGCAGTTAAAGATATTCCATGGAAATGAGGAAAATAAAACGTTACACACTTTATGTCGGGGAAATGTATAGAAAAGCTGTAAAAACCTATATTTTTTATACGTCTTAGATTAAAACAACATCAAGGATATACTTTGGTCATGCAGAAATAAATCGAGTCCCTTTAAAAAATTGGAAAAGTATATAATTGCTGTAAAACACTGGTTGGCTACATGCCATGGGAATGATAAATTGTTAATTAAGATAATGATTATTAAACAAAAATTGGTTATTTAGATAAAATATATAACTTGTTTTATGTAGAGTATATATAACTAACAATTTTAAAGAAAAAAAGTACTTTTTAATATTATTGTATACGATTTCTAAGCAGGATACTTGAAATATACATCGTTTGAGATATTTACCCAAATCTCAAAGAGAAACATCGATAACTTATTACCAGAATGTATATTTAAAAGGCAAATTTAATCAAAGGTTGTTGATGAAACTACATATTTGCAAATATTAAAAATTTCTTAAAATATTATTGCAAAACACACATGAAAATGACCCGAAATAAAAAAAACTAAACATATTATTAGTTACAGTCAAGGTTGGTCATTGCTGGAATTTCTATTATATTAGCGTGATCTATCTCAGGATATTATTTACTATTATAAACGCACAGCTGTTTTTTAATAAAATATTTTCTAAATTTGAGTTTTAACGCTATATATATACATATATATCTTCTGAATTACATGATTATATAGTAAATGATAATAATGGTTAACGCATGTTTAATTTAAATCAATAATGCCTTTTAATTTCTTGTAAAAACCTCAAACGTATTAGGAACGAAAAATGTAAGGCAATCTTTTATTACGATTATCTCCCATTAGCAATGCCAAGTTGGTTTAAACCTACAAGTTTTAAATAAAATTCTGACGCATAAATGAAACGTATTATAAAAGTGTTTATTAAACAGCTTTACAAAATATAATATAGCAAAATATAAATAGCAATTCTTGTCACTTGAAATGACGTAATCTTTACTCAGAAATACACTGGACACGGAAAAATACACTAAAAAGTAATTACACTTTAAAAATAACTACACAGGATTAATTAACTAATATTAAAAAAATGCAGAATCGACTACTTTCTGTTAAATTCGAAACGATTTTGTTTTTGAGAATAAAAGATAACCGTGATTTTATTCATTTTATTACTAATTTCCAGTTTAAACTTTAAATGATCGTTAACCTATAATAATAAATAAACCTATACAATTGAAATAGTTTTCATATAGCAAATACATATTAAAATCAACTGACCTAATTGGAACAATCATAATAATTTAATATCTAAAATGTCCTTTAAGAGCAATCATAGTGTATACTGTATACGAAAATACGTTTATCGCTTAACTCAACTGTTTTTTTTTGTAATCAGAATTTTACCTTTGTACTAAAATGTATTACAGAAGGGCAATAAGAAATAAAAAACGAATCTGATATGTTAAATTAGGTATTGAAATGAAAATGCTTTCCTAATATTTCATAATTTCATAAAATCAATTATTTAATAGACATGTAAAACGTAGTTTCTAGTACAGTTCTAACATAAATACAAAACAAAACCCAAACGTATTTTAGCCATTATAATAGTAATATTGTAAATTTTAGCGCCGAATTCGATATCAACGACCTTAGAAACACCTTTAAGGACAAAATCTCATATAAATCCAATAAAAATTCTAATTTTACGACATTTTTATGTTTATGGTACCTTAAAACTTATTTAAAACATTTTAAATAAAATTCAGACACACATGAATGGAAGTAAAAGATTTATTAAGTAGCTGTAATAAAACATAATTATTTTTGTCACTTTAAATGACGCAATCCTTACTGAGAAACACACATAGTACTTTGGCAACGCAGAGAGTTTCTAATATACTCCCAGATGTTAAGTCTTATGCAAATAAATCAAATTTTAATTATCATGGCCGCCATATTTCATCCGTCCTTTAAGATTTGCAAACGCTGACATCAAATTTGAAATCAGCGACTTGAAAAACCCCTTTGTAGAAAATTTCATACAAATCCAAAAATATTTCGAGTTTTATGATGTTTTATGCATATAGTATTTTAAATCTGAGAGCCTTTTAAATAAAATTCAAACACATACAGAACGAAACTAAAAGTATTTATTACATATCGTTAATAAAATAGAATTATTTTTGCCAGTTTAAATGACGCAATCTTTACTCAGAAATGCAGAGAGTAACTCGACACCGCAGACAGGCAAAAGAATTCAAGCAGGCTGGCCAATACTGAAAAAATAAATGGACGCTGTATAAACCTATAGGTTGCATAAAATAAACAGACGCTGAATAAACCTATAGCTTGCAAAAGACGCTGACTGATACCATCATTTATATACACTTATATACGCCGGACGCTGGGCGCTACGCTTTTGGTCCGGACGCATGGTAGGCCTCTATAGATATATATATATATATATATATATACACATATATATATATATATATATATATATATATATATATATATATATATATATATATATATATATATATATATATATATACATATATATATATATATATATATATATATATATATATATATATATATATATATATATATATAATATATATATATATATATATATATATATATATATATATATATATATATATATATACATATATATATATATATATATATACACATTAGGCGGCATTACCAAGCCTAAAACAGAGTGTTCTCCTATCTATACGAAGCCCGGCACCAACTTACGCAGCCCGGTTCTGGGCTTCGTAAATTTTATGTGTATAATAGTGTTTTCTTAATTAAGCATCATCAGGAGATGCGGAATCTCGATTTTCGAAATGGCGGGTAAAGACCGTCATATATCTCAAAATACACACGTTTAGTTCAAGGGAAATAAATATAGGGGGCCAACGATCGGTGTTGTATATATACTGTAGACATCAAACTGACCTTACGCGCGATGCAAATTACACGCATTATACGAGTCCCAGCGATCTGGCAATGGGGCTTGAAAGTCAAGTGTTTGGATTATTGATTTTTCTATAACTTTACACATTTTTATACCATAAGAGTGGTTAACGTATGTAGGGGGACTGGTTCCCGCGCAAATTCGTTTCCTACATATTTGTACATTTGCACACATTTAATATTGATTTTTGTAACAAACTTGTATTTTCTTTAAAATTATTTCCTAAGTTTCCGTTTCTTCATGAAAATGTTTAATTTATTATTATATTAATTTGGTAGTTTGTATAGCTATTTATTATAAAAACAAAACCCACACGATAGTATTTGTAGTTGCAGATAGGGAATTTTTAAAATTTCTAATTATACATTTTATATTTTCGTTAATTTTTTGGTGATATTAGGTACATATTTTATTTCTTGAACAATATCTCTCATAAAATAGGGTGATGTAGGCTTTTTGTAAGAATTCTACAATAATTAGTTATAATTAGCTACGTAGATTTTTCGCTGTAATTAACTTTTTAAATAATAAAGTGAAGATTGAAATGTTTTTATTTGAAAAAAATACCTGATAATTTATGAAAATTGGTAAATGGGTAATTATGAAATAAAATTGAAGAAACTACACGCAATTTGTTTCAAAGATTGATTACAAAATAATGGGTCATGTGAATAAAATGTAAGGTGTTTTTACTATTAATAAAAGATAACAGTTATGATTTTTAATTATTAAGAATAAAATAGATGTATGTATAGTAAAATAAAAGCTTTTGCCACATCTTATTCGCATTAATTACATTTTAGATTTCAGATCATGTTCTACATGCGTGATTAAATAAATATTAAGTTACCTAGGAAATCGCCTTTTGCGCACCGATTTTGATGATTTTTTTAAATTGTAGGTAATCGACTATATTTCAAAGTCTAAATGTTAGATTTGTCCGCTAATGCCCTGTTTAATTGTTGTTAACAAATTTTTATTTTTTCCATAATGGGCTAATTAATAATTAAATATTTTTTATTATAATTGAATAAAGTTGGCTACTTATAGGTTTTTAGGGTCGTAGATTACGAATCCGTGGTCCAAATTGGTCCAAAGTGCAAAATGGCGGCTATAAAATGGCCGCCGGTGTCAAAGCTTAATATTTGAAATTTCGTATGAAAAATCGTACCAGGGGGTTTTTAAAGTAGCAAATTGTGCTGTTAAGCTAAAAACTGACCCAGATGCAAAATGCTTGTCACAAAATGGCCACCGAAACTAAATATGAATAAAATTCAAAATGTTTAATCTCTACTACAAGTTTGTTTAAGATGGATTAATATAGTAGTTACAATTTTAAGATTGTTGCAATTATTATTTAGTTAAAAGTCAAATTGATGGAATGGAATTCCATAATTTAACGAGATTCCGTTTAAGTCTGAAACTTTAGTTATCGTCAGATTTAAATAAAGAATATTGTATTATTATTTACTTGTGTTTCTTGTGTAAAGCACTGTTAGTTTCTTCATCTACTTCTGGCAACGTAAAAAAAGAATGTGCTCTTTAATTTTTGAAAACTGATTAGTAAGCTTTTTTTTGGAAGACTAAATTCTTTATTACGTGCTCTTACTAGTTGCGACACTTTATCAGCGTTTTTCGGCAAAGGGAAAAATAAATTTTTCTCTTTGCCCCTAAAAAAAAACTTTTTGAATGCAAAACTGTTTCTTCTTATTATTATTTTGAAAAGCATTCTTCATCAGAGAAATTTTCATCTAAATCTTCTTTTTCATTAATGTTTCCTACGTTTGGATATTTCCAAAGATTTGAAGATTTCAGTTTTGTTTTCGACTATGCTTCAAAATTGGCTATAAGTGGATTCGAAGATGCCAAACATAAGTTGAGAATTTTCTCATTAGTTTCTTATCTGGAAGATTTGCATGGATGACCTGTTCTAAATTAACTAATCAGCTTTATTTATTTCTTCTAAATAGCTTGAAATCTTTTTTCTCGCTTCTTCGCTAACTGTTCATCTGTATCTTTTTGATGGATCAGCATTTTATGCCTCGAAGGTTAGTTAGAGTACCATAAACATTTTCTGCAGTTTCCTTGGTTGAATGGTCTTGAGCTTTTCAACATTTATTTCATATCAACATGCAACTGTTTGCATAATATCAAATCTATTAATAAATTATCTCTGTCTTAATTTCTGTAATTTCTGCAGAAGTCGCAAGCGCTTTGAAAAAGCACCTGGCAGTATTACTGTCGTTGGTACTATGTCTCTCAATAGCAGTAGAATTGACATTAAATAATGTCATGTTTTATGTTATTATTTATAATAATAATTACCCAATAAAACATGTTATTTAAATAATTAATTTATTAACGTGTTCGATTTACTAATGTCAAACTAGTACAATGTTTGTTTATCTATCTGTAACTAGATCCCTGTATTACATCTCTCTTTTACTAATAAAATAAATAAATTACACATCATTCATTTAACAAATAACATATATCAATCACAACACATCAACTAATTCTGCAGTTATAAATTCAGTCTGTTTGGTTTCTTAATTACTCTACCATATCTTGATATAAGTATATTGTTGTTGAAGAAATTGATCATTCGTTGCTTGTGCTTTTGGTTCTTGATTTGACACACTACTGTCAACTGCTGTCAACATCATCGCCATGATTTATTTATTGTAGCTCTGGGTGATTTCTTTTGATGAACCATGAATTTCTTCGATATTGTGTACCATCTGGTGTTTGTACAATAGGGTGGTCCAACAAAAAAGCAAAGTCGGAAATCCTATGCTCTCACCCCCTAGGATTATTGTATATCGAAAAAAGAAGTACCCCTATTTTTTATTTTGAAATCGAACGATGTTTAGGGGTGCCTCAAAGCCCTTAAAGTTTCCCATGTATTTTATATGAGAAAAAAAACATGTTTTCGTAGATTTGGCATAGAATCCTAGAAAATCAATATTTTTCAACCGGACTACTGTGTTTCTCTTCAGAAATGTTTAGAGAATGACATCCAATAATTTATTTGTTAAATTTTTTATATTAACTATTTTTTACAGACCCGCAAAAAACCCCATAAATGAAAGAAACAGAAAAATCGTTAAAAAATATTTATTACTATTTTTTAATATAAAATATTTTGATAAATAAATTATTGGATGTCATTTTCTGAACATTTCTGAAGAGAAACAGAGTAGTCCCATTGAAAAATATTGATTTTCTAAAATTCTATACCAAACCTATGAAAGAGTTTTTTTTTCCCATATAAAATACATTGGAACCTTTAAGGGCTTTGAGGCACCCCTAAACATCGTCCGATTTCAAAATAAAAAATAGGGGTACTTTTTTTTTTCGATATACAATAATCCTAGGGGGTGAGAACATAAGATTTCCGACTTTGCTTTTTTTGTTGGACCACCCTATTGTACAATCCACGAGCTTGGTTCTTCTGCCTTCTTTACAACTGTTGCAGGAGTCCATTCCTTGTGTCTCTTTCTAATTAATACTTTTTCATCATTTTAAAATTCTGGTAAATTTGCTTTTGCTCTATCTGCACATTTCTTCTCTTTTATATTTTCAGCCTTATTTTGTGGAACTCCATAATCATGAAATAAATAAAGATTATTAAAAGTTTCACAGTTTTATTAAAATATACCTGACAATATAGTTGTCGAAACAATATTGTCAGGTATATTTTAATAAAACTGTGAAACTTTTAATAATCTTTATTTATTTCATTCTTCTCTTTTAGTTTAATATTTTTCAACTTTTCAGAAACATTTTTAACTGTTTCAGGTAATAATAACTTTGTATTAATGGGAATGAACGTTTTAGTTCTTCGACCCATTAATCTTTGCATTGGAGAACCTAGGGTGTCTCTTGGTGTGTTTCTGTGATCTAAAAGGGCTAACTGGATATCTGAACCTTCTTCTATACATTTATCTAGTATCGATCTTGCTTCTTGTACATATCGCTCTGCTAAACCATTCGGTCTGGGAAACTGTGGACTGGAAACTCTATGTTCAAACCTCCATCTTCTAGCAAATTCTTTAAATTCTTCAGATACATATTGTTTTCCTCCATCTGTACGAAGAATATCAGGTATTCCAAATGTAGCAAACCAACATCTAAATGCTCGAGTTATTGACCTGCTGGTTAAGCTTGATAATTGCACGAAGTCAAAATAACCTGAATAGCTATCTGCCATTAGCAAGTATTCCTTGTCCTTCAAATGATAAATATCAGAAGCGAATATTTGCCATGGCCGTTCTGGATACTCTTGAAGTAAAATTTTTTCTTTAGGATTCTCTTTTTGTTCCTTCGTACCAATCTTGCAGTTTTGCACCAATTTAATAATGTCTACAGACATTCTTGGCCAAAATACGCAAAATCTCTGGCCAATCAGAGAGTACCAGTGATACCTTTGTGACTAAAGTGACAACATTTGAGAACAACTTCTTGTAGTCTCGGAGGTATCATTATTTTATCATTTTTGAATATGATATCTTCATAAGTTGCTAGTTCGTGCCTGTAAGACCAGTATTTTCTTAGAGAAGCCGGAACTTCGCTTATTCTGTCGGGCCATCCTACAAGTATTTGCTGTTTTAATTCCACCAATTCTATATCTGTATTTGTCTCTTGTTTTAACTGCTGCAATCTCGTTTTACTCATTGGTATTATTACACATGTCTCAAATGAGTTTTCATCCTCGTCATCATGAACATTTTTTGCGCAGTCTCTGCTCAGTATATCAGCTATGTACAACATCGTTCCTTTTTGGTACACAATTGTGGGATATGGCAGTATTTCAAATAGGATTCTCTGTAGTCTGGGAGGCGCTTCAGTCAATGGCTTCCTGAATATGGTTTCTAACGGCTTATGATCTGATTCTACTATCAGATTTTTGTTTCCCCATATATAAACAGGAAATTTCTTGCAAGCCAGTAATATGGCCAATGCTTCTTTTTCAATTTGACTATAATATTGATCTGCGTTTTAGTTAAAGATTTGGAGTAATAAGCTATTGGGTGACCATTCTGAATTAATGTCCCACCATATACAGTACTAGTAGCATCTACAGATAATAAAATAGGTAAATTTGGGTTAAAATTACCAAGTACTGGAGGGTTTTTTAATATTTCTTTTAATTTACAGAATGCTTCTTTTTGTTCATTCTCCCATCTCCATTCATCATCTTTTTCTAACGGCACTCTAAGTGGAGCTAATAATTCTGATAAGTTCTTAAAAGAACTTAGATAAATAAGTAATTAATCCAAGAAAGCGTTGAAGTTCCTTGACGTAACTATCTGAGAACGATAGTTCGGAAACATATGTCTAGCTAGTTTACCCGTAACGGAACCAGACTTAATGCGCAATCACAAATCACAGAGACATGAGGGCACTAGACCAGTCCAATTCTGAACGAGAGTCACAGATGCCTCGCCTGACATTTTCTCTATCGTTAGGTGAAGTTGGGGCACGCTACTTATTATGCAATAGTAGTCAAACACGATGCAAAGCTAAAAACTAATAGCAAAATTTACGCACCAAGCGCCAAAGCAAAAAAGCTGTAGAATTAAGAAACGCCAAAATTGTCAACCCTGTTTATGTGGTGTATGCATGCTATTCTTCTATTGGCGTTTTGCATTCGTAAGGTAAAAAGCAATTCCTGAGAAACCCGGTTTGAGTTAAATTCATGAGGCAGGTATGGGTTGGCTGCATGGCGTACGAATGAAATTCGAAACAACAACATTTGACCTGATTGGAAACAACCAACATCAGATTCGTAATCTTCATACCAAAAAGTTCTAGAAAAGCTATATGAAAATCTGAAAATTTCTTCTGTGCGTACCGTGTTATTTTTTATCATTTGTTTTATATTTTGCCAGTGTAAAATATGTATTACATCAGGATCCTTATGTTGTTCAAAAAAATTTAATGACACGCCTATGGCTTCAGCAGTTTGTCCATAAAGTACTTTCTTCATGTTTAAATCATCATCACCATCACTTAGAATTTCTTGATCTACTTGAGAGGTGTCGCGTAGAATTTCCCCTTCCTCCATTATTGCATCTCCTGTCAGTACTTGGTAACCTTGTTTTTTACGATCACAATGCATTTAAGCTTCAATGTCGGACTCTTCTATCTCTTTCATATCCTCGCTCTGATTTGCCAAACTACCAATACCTTTAGAACAAATCATGTCTTCAGTAACATCTTCGCCTTTAACTTCTTTTCCATTATTCATAATTGTAAAAAACGTTTTCTCGATTGTCAGTTGTTTAACATTGATCCATGCAATAGCGAAAGCAAAAATTGCATCTTTGATATTAGAGAACTTTCAAAATCGCATCATATCAAATGTTTCCAAGAAATTAATCGAAACGGTACGTCTGTAAAATCTCTTAGGTGTTTCTTATATATTCTTGGTCCGTTGGTTGAGTGATAGCAGTTACATTAGGTGAAAGAAATAGAACAAAGTTGTTCTCATCTGCAGATCTTAACACTGTCTCATTTGAATGCGAAGGCTGGCTGTTTTACACGAGAGAATTCCTTAAAAAAGCTGTCCGAACTGTAGGATTAATGCTTACTAAATAGTAGTAGTTTAGAAATAACAATGGAATAATGTTAGTAACCTGCATGTAAACAAGTTGGAAAATAAATAATATCGGGCAGTAACCGGGTAATTTATTTCTGCAATCTTCTACAGAATTGATTTTCTTGTTGGAAAATGTTCGTAGGTGTCCCCTGAATGTAACGTCTAGTTGGCGGGACGGGAGAGATGAACGTTAGCAGCCATCTTGGAAAACACGTTTTATCAAATATCTCGTGACTGTGCATCGTGCCACAAAAATAGTAAAAAAATCGTTTTCGTAGATAATAACATTTTTTACAACTTTTATTTGAAACTTTTTTCTGTATAGTGCATAAGTTTATATTTATAGCGCGCCAAACTTTTTTCAATATGGTTATTGCTAAATATATAGTTAACGGTTGATGATAAATTTGTAGAACACAAAATTTCCGATAAAATTTATTTGAAGTTTTTTTCTATAAAATTGATACTTTAAGACTTATAACGCTGTAAATGCCGAGTTTACGCACAATAGCCACGAAATTATACACTATATATTAAATCATGCGCCTCTCAATGCGTCCATTAACTCTCTTCGCTAAAAATGCTTCGCAAATTTGGCGAGTAACACCAAACTAAACCTCTCACTTCTACCTCCAACCCAAGATACGGCACGTTACCATTCTTTTAGAACCTACCACCAGGTTCAAACTTGGCTTGGATTTTACCATGATCCTGAAGAATGGGATTGGAAGCGGACTACAAATGGACTTCAACCAATTCGAACTACTATGGCTCCAGCACCCTCAAGTTTGCTGAAAATAATATCTTGCAAATGCACAACAAATTGCGGGGCTGCCTGTGTATGCCGAAAAGCTGGCTTAAAATGTTCCATTATTTGTTCGAATTGTGGTGGATGCACATGTGCCAGATACATTGGAAACCATCGAAGACGAAGTCGATGAAAATGAAATTTTCGATTCACCTCCTACGGATATATCGGTGGCAGAAAACAAGGATGTGGAAGACGATGAGTGACTTCCTTCATCATCGAAACAGATGAGACTTATGACGTAAAATAACTTGCCACTTTTTGTATTAATAAATGTTTTAATCCGTTTTTTATTTCAAAAAATTAATTTGCATTCTTTGAACTCTGTTATCCTTTTCTCCACCTTTCCCTTCTCATGATTATTATTATCATCATGATTATTATTATTTTTTATGATGTACGTGATGTACGTGACAAACTATTATATCTTGCTACATTGACAGTTTTTTATGATAATACGTTCTACCCATGCAATTTAAGAAAGATGTATAAATTATGAGTACTTCTTGGCACTATTTATAAGATTAATACATTACATTCACTACACACTACACAGTACTGTCATTTTTCTGAACACTTTTCGCCGTTTTATGTGTTATGAAATGTTTACCGTGTACTATGACCAACATTACCACTGATAATTCACGCGGTGCAATAGTTTACCAAGCTATAGCTCTTAAAGTATCAATTTTATAGAAAAAAAAATAAATTCTATAAGAAATTTTGTGTTCTACAAATTTGGTTATTACCATTTTTAATGTATCATCAACCGTTAACTATATATTTAGCAATAACCATGTTGGAGAAAGTTTGGCGCGCTTTAAATATAAAGCTATGCACTATACAGAAAAAAGTTTGTAATAAAAGTTGTAGAAAATGTTATTGTCTACGAAAACATTTCATTGCATTATGAACCTACTTTTTTGCTCTTGCTCTTGGACTAATAATTTAAAAGTCATATCATAATTCTTTATGAAGTATTAAATAGCAACTTAGAGGTACACTGCCGCCCATTTGAAAGTACACGATAGACCCGATTTACCTCGGTTATGTTTTCTATAACTTACTCTAAGCTGATAAATTATTTTAAACAAGTATTTGAAAATAATAATAATAAACCTTTCATTCCGCTGCAGCTGTTATAAACACAGCCCATGGAATCCTGACTTACACGATGTCATTTTGGAATATTACATATAAAGAGTCGTGCACTTTCAAATGGGCGGCACTGTACATGGTTAGTGAATAACATAACACGAACTGGGCACCTATCTGTCAGTCTTCCCTTAGTTCCTCTGTCAGTTTGTGGATTTGTTTAGGTCGTTCTTTTTGGGGAAACGGATTTACAAGATGAAACCTTTACTGATTGAAAGCTCATATCATAATAAATTAATCTAAATCCGAAAGTCATCAAAACTTGGAACGGACAAAAAGGCAATACTGTCAAAAATTTAGACTATTCCACCGTCTCATGTAACGGGATTTTGCTTCAAAAGCTGACAAAATGTCGAAAGAATTAAACGGCTAAACTAGCGGTCTCTAATAGGTATCTCAGACATGTATTCACATGTTTTCAGCTCAGTAAGGTTTGCAAAACACCCAGTTCATTCATTTTTTCTTAAAATGTTTGCCAGTGAATCACAGTTACTTGTTTATTGTTTGATACACAGATTCACGATTTTTTCCCACATGGTTTACAGTTTTAAAAACAAAGAAAATATGAAGCAATGTGCTTTTTCAAAGCGCTTGCGACTTCTGCAGAAATTACAGAAATTAAGTCAGAGATAATTTATTAATAGATTTGATATTATGCAAACAGTTGTATGTGGATATGAAATAAATATTGAAAAGTTCAAGACCATTCAACCATAAAAGCTGCAGAAAATGTTTTAGTAAAATGTACCTACGGTACTCTAACTAACCTTCGAGGCATGCTGGTCCATCAAAAAGATACAGATGAACAGCTAGCGAAGAAGCGAGAAAAAAGATTTCAAGCTATTTAGAAGAAATAAATAAAGTTGATTAGTTAATTTAGAAGAGGTCATCCATGCAAATCTTCCAGAGAAGAAACTAATGAGAAAATTCTCAACTTATTTTTGGCATCTTCGAATCCACTTATAGCCAATTTTTAAGCATAGTCGAAAACAAAACTCAAATCTTTTAAAGTTTTGGAAATGTCCAAACGTAGGAAACATTAATGAAAAAGAAGTTTAGATGAAAACTTCTCTGATGAAGAATGCTTTTCAAAATAACAAGAAGAAGAAACAGAACGCAATGACTCTGAAGATGATATTATACAATATGGGATTTGTCAAATAAAATAAAATTAAATCAATTTCTTTTAGTTGTATTTTCATGCAATTTCTAATAAAAAAGTTCCATTTTATTTATTTTCTATATATCTTATCTTGTCTTCAGTAACCCTAACTGTTTCTAAAAATTATAAAAACACCTATAAAATTTTGCATTCAAAAGTTTTGAAAAATTTATTTTCCCCTTTGCCGAAAAACGCCGTTGAAGTGTCGCAACCAGTAAGAGCATGTAAAAAAGAATTTATTCTTCCCAAAAAAAAGCTTACTAATCAGTTTTCAAAATGTAAAGAGCACATTCTTTTTCTACGTTGCCAGAAGTAGCTGAAAAAACTAACAATGCTTTACATGAAACACAAGTAAATAATAATTAACACAATATCCTTTATTTAAATCTGACGATAAATAAAGTTTCAGACTTAAACGGAATCTTGTTAAATAATGGAGTATTAATTTATTTTAACACTATTCATACGGAATAACTCCATTCTATCAATTTGAATTTTAAATAAATAATAATTGCAACAATCTTAAAATTGTGTTAACTACTATATTAATCCATCTTAAACAAACATACAGTAGAGATTAAACAATTTGAATTTTAATCATATTTAGTTTCGGTGGCCATTTTGTGACAAGCATTTTACATCTGGGTCATTTTTTAGCTTAACAGCACAATTTGCTACTTTAAAAACCCCTTGGTACGATTTTTCATTCAAAATTTCATATATTAAAGTTTTGACACCGGCGGCCATTTTGAATTTTAGACCAATTTGGACCCCGGATTCGTAATCTACGACCCTAAAAACTTATAAGTACCCAACTTTATTCAATTATAATAAAAATTTGATGAAATGATTTAATTATTAATTAACCCCCTATGGAAAAAATAATAATTTGTTAATAACAATTAAACAGGGCATTAGCGGACAAATCGAACATTTAGACTTTGAAATATATTCGATTACCTACTATTTTAAAAAAATCATCAAAATCGGTGCCCAAAAGGCGAATTCCGAGGTATTTTTTTTCTAGGAAACCGTCTAATATTGATTTATCTTTTTTTAGAAATAATATTTTTATTTATATTAATTTAATTGAAAACTGTAATTTTCTTTCAAACTAAAATATTTAATTGGTAAAGTCTGTACTGTCGAAGGTTTGAAAATTACTGTTTAATTGTTATTAACAAATTATTACTTTTTCCATAAGGGGCTAATTAATAATTAAATAATTTCATCAAATTTTTATTAAAATTTTGAATCTACGACCCTAAAAACCTATAAGTACCCAACTTTATGCAATTATAATACAAATTTGATGAAATTATTTAAATGTTAGTCCCTTATGAAAAAAGTAATAATTTGTTATTAACAATTAAACAGGGCATTACAGGACAAATCTAACATTTAGACTTATTATTATTATTGAAATATAGTCGATTACCTACAATTTAAAAAAAAATCATCAAAATCGGTGGCCAAAAGGCGAATTCTGAGGTAACTTAATATTCAGTTAATTATGCATGTAGAACATGATCTGAAATCTAAAATTCCATCTTCTTTTCATAAAGTTCGTTGTATATAATTGTCTGTGTTACTATGTCGCGAGAAAGCTAAAATAAAATCGATAATAACCAGATGTACCTACGACCTTGACTCAGGCTGTTGGCGAGAACAAAAGTTCCGCTAGGATACTCCCAACTCGGCATTACCATCACATAAGAACGAAAGCATTCGGGAAGTCTCGGTGACTAACCGTGGTTTGTCTGACATTCACAGCCGGCGAGACAAATTACACGATCAATAATCTTACGTTTTGCTGGTAACAGTAGCGGCAACCCTGCGTGGCTTGGTATAATGCGTGAAATATCTATTTTTATACAAACAGGACTGCTACAGTACCAATAATATATGCGGTCTCGTAAAAGCTGTACAGTATATATTCATTTGTATGTAAAAATAACTTACCCCTCGCAGGTTGCGCTTAATAATATGAAATTATCGGTTCGATTGAGGTAGAATATACAGCTGAAACTCTACAGGAAAGCCCGGGCTTCTGAGTGCCTGCGTAACATACCGGGCTTGGTATGGATAGTTGGGCGTGTATATATATATATATATATATATATATATATATATATATATATATATATATATATATATATGTTACATTTTAAGTTTCCGCGGATATTATATGATACTTCACTACTTTTCCGGGTTTCACTCCGCTAACCGAAAACCAGCACAGCAGAACGATAAAAGAGAAAGCGAGAGAAAGCCACCGGATCAAGCGAGACCAATGACACGCAGCCCCGCCAAAAACCAGCCGACCGCAACCATGCGCAACACCGTAACCGTATATAAAGACCAACGGCTACAGCAAGACGTCAGTCTACATTGTGTAACCACGCGAAGCAGAAGGAAGTTAGAAGTGACCTGAAGATGGCAAGTGTGATCTTGCCGAAACGTCGTCAACCATTGTCTGGTTCCTCTAGGAGCCGAATAGTGAATACGCGGAGTGAAACCCGGAAAAGTAGTGAAGTATCATATAATATCCGCGGAAACTTAAAATGTAACATTAATAACCTTTACGGGAGGGTTTTAGGAGAGGAGATTCTACGAGACGTCAAGAAGTTGGAGAAGCTACGATCCAAAAGAAACAAGCTGCTGTGCAACCTCGCATTCCTGGAACGCTGCCGGGACGAGAATATAATACCAAATTCCATGAAGCTGACGTTCCACAAAAAGAACAACCAAACGAGGAACATCTTGAGAAGAGCAAGCCTAGCATTGACAAGAGAAGCAATTCACGATACCAGAAGGGCGCTAAATAGCATCAACATCGATCTACTACAGTTACACCTACGTTTAAGTAACACAATTCATCCAGCTCTATGGTCCACACTAGATAACCTAACGAAGTTTCGCGCAGAAACTGACGCTAATTTGACAACTTCTAACCAGAAGAAGAAATTTGAGAAGCTACAAGCCGAACAACAGCCCAGGAAGTACATCAACCACCAAGTTGAACCAAAGAAAGTAGTTTTCAATCTTTCAGATCTACCGCTGGATGAAGCTACACATAGCGTGCTATCGAAAGGATTTAACTATGCAGTAGCGCCAAACCGGATTCCAATAGAAAACATTATTTGCGGAGTCGAAGCATCAATAACAGGGATCCCAGGAAATACCGCCGAAATTATACGTCAAGACGTGTCACGTATACTGAGAACAGCCAAGCCACCGAAGAAGAACTTATCCCACGAAGAAATCCAAGCTTTACGCGACCTACGGGCGAATACTAGCGTAATCGTGTTACCAGCAGACAAAGGCAACGCAACCGTAGTCATGGATAAGGGTGAATATGAAAGAAAAATAGAAACCTTACTAAATGATCCTGGATACCAAACAATCTCAACGGATCCTACAACATACTTGGAAAAGACCACTAAAGCCAAAATAAAAGCCTGCAGTTTCAGTCAAGAACAACAGTTACAACTAATTCCGAGAGAGAAGTCGTCATCATGCCCTAAGCTGTACGGATTACCAAAAGTCCACAAGGAAGGTGTACCACTAAGACCCATCGTAAGCTCCATTGGATCACCACTGCAACCTCTAGCGAAATTCCTGGCCAAGCAACTGCAACCTTATGCCGAAGAAGCCGAATCTTACGTAAAGAACGCAAGCCACTTCATCGAGCGTATAAAAGACATAACAGTGGCACCAGGAGATCTGCTGGTAAGCTTTGATGTAACCTCTTTATTCACGAATGTTCCAGTAAAAGAAGCAGTAGATATGATAGAACGGAAATACCAAGTCCCAAATGAAATCATCGAGTTAACAAGACACTGCCTAAACAACACCTACTTCATCTACAAAGATCAACGGTACAAACAAGTGGAAGGAGCACCTATGGGATCACCTTTATCGCCGGTAATAGCGAACCTATTCATGGAAGAATTAGAAGTCCGAGCAATAGAAACGGCAAGTGACAAACCTAAACTATGGCTAAGATATGTAGACGACACTTTTATTATATGGACCCACGGAGAAGAGAAGCTGCAGACCTTCTTACAGCATCTAAACAACATACACCAGAAGATCAAATTCACAATGGAGGTGGAAAAGGACAATCAACTACCTTTCCTAGATGTGTCTATAATCAAGAAGGAAGACGGCAGCCTGGGATACACAGTATACCGAAAATCAACCCACACAAATCGCTACCTGAACGCGCAGTCACATCACCACCCAGCGCAACTACAGTCAGTAGTCAAGACATTAATAACCAGATCACAACGATTGACTGATGACGATAATAAACATCAAGAACTAGAACAGGTGAAGTTGGCATTAAAACAAAATGGTTTCTCTTCCAGAAATATCAAGAAAGCGTTAACACCAAGGGACCCAAAGCCAAAGGAAAAAGAAACATCGGTATCCAAAGCGCACTTACCGTACATCAAAGGGACCACGGACAAAATAAGTAGAGTGCTGAGAAAACACAACATCGACACCATCTTCAACACCGACAAGAAGATTGGAAACATGCTTCCATCCGCAAAAGCAAAAATACCACTAGAAAGCCAAGGAGTATACGAGATCCCTTGTAAAGACTGCGGAGAATCCTACATAGGGCAGACCAACAGAAGAATTCAAGTAAGAAGAGAAGAACACCGAAATGCAGTCAACAAAAATGAGAGAACGTCTTCACTAGCACAACATGTAAGTGGTACATCTCATAACATAGATTTCGAAAATACAAAAGTTTTAGCGAATATACAACATAAGACCCGACGAACCATAAGAGAAGCCATTGAGATCGAGAAACGTCCGAACAATCTTAATACCAGGGACGATACACAGCGACTACCATCAGCTTGGAAACCAGCTATAACCAGCATCACCGTCAAGAAGCGAAAACCAGCACAGCAGAACGATAAAAGAGAAAGCGAGAGAAAGCCACCGGATCAAGCGAGACCAATGACACGCAGCCCCGCCAAAAACCAGCCGACTGCAACCATGCGCAACACCGTAACCGTATATAAAGACCAACCGCTACAGCAAGACGTCAGTCTACATCGTGTAACCACGCGAAGCAGAAGGAAGTTAGAAGTGACCTGAAGATGGCAAGTGTGATCTTGCCGAAACGTCGTCAACCATTGTCTGGTTCCTCTAGGAGCCGAATAGTGAATACGCGGAGTGAAACCCGGAAAAGTAGTGAAGTATCATATATATATATATATATATATATATATATATATATATATATATATATATATATATATATATATATATATATAATGATTTTACATTAAATAATATTTTGAATGCAAATTCATAGAGAAAAATTTATCGACTCCGCTGGGACTCGAACCCAGGACCCTCCACTGTCTAGGTGGTATCTCTACCAACTGAGCTACAGAGCACGACTATCAGCAAAGCGAGAAATCTTCCATATGAATTAGATAGTAGGCAAACATACAAAGTAACTAGATATTTTTTGAATACTATTAATGAAGATCAGCAATTCGCATGACAACAACATCAATATTCTAAGCATCTAGATTATAATGAATCATTCCGAAAGGAAATTAATTTATATAAATTTTTAGATGAAGTTAATTTTTATTAAGTTGCATAATGATTTTACATTAAATAATATTTTGAATGCAAATTCATAGAGAAAAATTTATAGACTCCGCTGGGACTCGAACCCAGGACCCTCCACTGTCTAGGTGGTATCTCTACCAACTGAGCTACAGAGCACGACTATCAGCAAAGCGAGAAATCTTCCATATGAATTAGATAGTAGGCAAACATACAAAGTAACTAGATATTTTTTGAATACTATTAATATATATATATATATATATATATATATATATATATATATATATATATATATATATATATATATATATATATATATATATATATATTTGTTTAACCGCTTATACATACCCGTTTCGCTATATTCTACCGACTTGTCGGACCATTTTCGACGCTCTCAGACCCGGGCTTGGGTCTGGCAACGTTCTCCTATGTTTTCGAAGTCTACAGGATAAGCTTTACCTAAGACTGCAATAAAAAAATATACAATTTGGGTTTGGAAAAGTAGGGTCTGTTAAAAGTTTTATACAACCGTAGTTCATCACAATGAACTATAGGGGGCGTCGCGCCTTTCTCAAGTGTATATCGTATATTTTTATACAAGACGCTATTAAACCCGCTATGTTCTACAGACTTCCTAAGCCCTGGATCTGGCAACATTGCCATGATGCATATGTTAAGCTTTGTTTTATAAACGTTTGGTTATAATAGCTCGCATTTAATATTTTATGGAGAAAAGTGACGTCAGAATTACATCAGCTCGTATGCGAGTTCTTTTCACATTTGTAAATAATTCTAGGGCTTTGAAAAATTGAAGGTTTTAATATTTATTAATAATAATGATAATATACTTTATTTATAGCATATAACTAGATAAATTCCATATAATACATTATAATTTCTTAAATATTAATGTAATTTATTACATATTTTTTACACTGTTTCTTAAATAATGTTAAAGATGTACAGTTTTTTACATTAGCTGGAAGTGAATTATATTCAACTAAACCTTTATGAAACAGATTATTTTGTCCTATATTTGTTGTTACTGTATGAACATAAAGATTATTTCTACTTCTAGTATTATGATCATGAACATCTTCTACGAATAGTAATTTATTTAAAATGTGCTCTGGATATATTCGGTTTTTTATTTTAAATATTAATGACATCGTATTATAAAATATATTTTGCTTAACACTTAACGAAGATGTAAGTTGCAACATTCTTCTTATGCTAGTATACCTACTACATTTTAATATTATTCTTAATGCTCAATTTTGTTTTTTTGAAGATTGTTAATTTCAGTATTATTTAGGAGGTAAAGTATACTAGCACAATAATTAAAATGGGGAAGTATTATTGTTTTATACAGTAATAATTTAGACCACTTGCTAAGATTTTGGCTTATTCTACACATGAAATTTACTTTTTTTGCAACTTTACTGATAACATAGTTTGAATGACTAGAAAATGTTAAGTGACAATCTATTATTACGCCTAAGTACTTCCACTCATAAACTTGTTCTATTTTTTGACTATTAATTTTTATTCCCACATGACTAGATGTATCAATTTCGTTAAACTTATTTTTTATTATCATGAATTTTGTTTTATTTTCATTTAAAGAAAGACTATTTTTACCTAACCAGTTATATACATTTACTAATTCATCATTGATGATATTTATTACTTTTTCAACATCATCTCCTATAAAATATATTAAAGTGTCATCTGCAAATAATTGAATGTTACATTTTTTAATTACATTAATATCATTTATGTATAGTACAAATAAATCAGGGCCTAATACAGTTCCTTGTGGAACATCAAAGATAGTTTTTTAGCTGAAGATGTACTATTAAAGTATCTAGTTTTTTGAAATCTGTTTTTGAGATTTTCACTAAACCATTTTATAACTATTAGGCCGAACCCATATCTTTTTAATTTCAATAATAATAGATCTCTATTAATAGTCTCAAAAGCACATCTAAAGTCTAGAAAAACTACACCTATCACCTTCTTCTAGTAAATAGCATTTTTCCATTTCAAAAGAACTGATTGTATTGCACTTTCACAAGAATTATTTTTTCGAAACCCTGATTGAAAACGTGTTAACAGTTTGTTCACTTCAATGTAGTCACGAAACTGGATATTTACGACGGTCTCTAATAATTTTTCATAAGTTGGCACCATGTTGATCGGTCTGTATTCTTCACATTTGTTAGTGTTGGTTATCTTCTCAATGGGGATAATATGGAATGTCTTCAAGGTTTCTGGGAAGGATCCACTTTCTAGACTCATTTGAATTAGATGCAAAAATCTCTGTCCTATTACATTGAAAGCTAATTTAAGAATCTTTACTGTAATACGATCGACACTACTATTCTTATTAGGTAAATTGTTTATAATTTTTTTTAACTCCAAAAACTCTAGTGGTAAAAAATTTTCGAACTTGCATTGATGTACATTAATGTGGCTTAAATCAGTTTCAATTTGGGTTAAATTTGTTAATGTAATAATTTGTTGTATGCTGTTAATAAAGTAAATATTGAATTTTTCTGCAATTTGAATTTCCTTTTTTCTAACTCATTGTCAAAAATAATACCTTCCTTTTTTTGTCTGTTATGGCCTCCTTTAATTAATTCTTTAACTGTTTTACACATTTCTGTTGAGTTATTTTTCATATCATCTATTTTTTCTTGATAATAATTTCTCTTGTGGTTTCTGATCAAACTAACAATTCCATTTCTTTGTTGTCTATACCTATTCATATCACTTTCTTCTTGTGTAAAGATTGCTCTTTTATATAATCTGTCCCTTTCTTCAATTTCCAAGGCTATTTTTGGGGTCCACCAACGCTTACAACTCCATTGACATTTAATGGTTTTTTTAACAGTTGGAGCATGCCTGTTTAGTATGTCCATTATGGTTTAACTAATGTTTCTGCTAGTTGATTGGTGTTTGTACAGTCCGGATTCCATGGTTGATCCATTAGATCTAATTGAAATTGCATTTCATTGAAGTTGCTCATGTCTCTTTGTTGTATTGTATATTCTTCATATTTTTCTTTCACTTTTGCATTTACAGTTATTATTGAGTGATCGGTTATTTTTGGAACATGATGTACCTGGGCATCAATGGTTTTTTCATTAGATACAAGAAGATCTATGAGTGTAGCACTGTCCTTAGTGATTCTTGTAGGTTGGTCGATAATCTGATGTAGTCCATTATTTTTAATTAAAGTTCTCAGCCTATTTTCATAATATGAATCCTTTAATAGGTCAATATTAAAGTCTCCGATAATTAGTAAGGTCTCTGATCTACTAGCATATACATCAAACAAATTTTCAAGTTTCATTGGAAATTGAGCATCACTAGAGTTTGGAGAGTGATATAAATTTATAAAGTTATATTTGTATGATTGAAAGCATATATTAATGCCTACAATTCATGTGTTCATATCAATGGTATCTTTAAGTAGGACTTTATAACTGAATTCATTTTTTATATAAATGATTAGAGTAAGGTTAACAGGATTTTCGAACAAGTGAGACAACACAACATAACACGGAAAAGATAATTTCTGCGGAAAGTGGATGGTTTCCAAATAAGGTGGAAAAGTACATATGTCATTTTCCGTAGTCATCAAACGATAAATTTCAAGAACTTGATTAAGTTTTTTAGTATTAAAGTACTGTAATATCTTCTTTGTATGTTTGTTTGAAGGATTGTTTGTGGTTAATTAAAGCTTTATTCTTTTACTGTTAAGATGAGAGAATGAATGCTTGAACTATTTGGTTTCTGAATTATTTTCTGATCCTTCGTTTACATTCGTTTCCTTGGATACTACAAAGTATCGAAGACAACGGTGATCATCACATTTATTGCTCCCTTGTTTTTTAGAATTTTTCCAGCAGAAAAAGTCTCCATCAGTTTGCTTGAGGACAGGATTGGAAAGAACTAGTGAATGTACGCATAAGATGCGGTTGTGATTATAAAGCAACTTGATAGATACGTAAAAAACGGCGTTTTTTTTCTTTGGCTGGTTTTACAATTGATTAAAGTTAGTACAGGGCTCTTAATGTTAATGTTCGTTACAATGATAAAAACTTAACCTATAGAAATGAGCTAATAAGAATAACGTGAGAATCGAATGAGATAATTGAAAACGGTTAAAATGAAGACAGCAGATTCTTAATTTTAGGATTCGTTGCAAAATGTAAATAACTAAAAACTACAAAACTTAACCTAAGAGGAACGTATGAGGATTCTGTTGGACTTGTAGGTTGTTGGTTGGATCATAATCGTATATGCAACAAAAGGAAAATAGTAAATGTATGTACACAAATATGTCTAACAGGTAACAAAAAGTAATTGCGAACGTTCTATACATAAACGGCACAAAAAAAGATAAGAAGGATTTGTAATGGGCTGCATCCGAGCTTATCTGCTATGTATTCCCTGTGTTCGCGATCACACGAAGTACCGAATTTTTGGTACAACCGTTTATTGAAGTTCACAACAACCGATTTGTAATTATATGTTTTGCGACACACTGTTGTGTGGGTTTCTTGTAGGGTTCTGAAACTTTTTCTGGAATAAATAGGTTTAGCTCAGGTTTAAATCGACAATCTATGCCAACGAAATGGCATAATTCTTGTTGCATTCTGAGGATTGGAAAGTTATGAATAGCTTCTCCTTTTGAAATGTGCGGCGTAACTCCATCACTGTTCACTGTGTGGTCGAGACAAGTTAGTTCTTTGGCTTCAAAGATTGTTTTTTTTTAATTTAATAGTAAACCGTAATGATATAGGCGTTGAAATACTTTCTTTAAATACTGTAGATAGTCTGCTTTTATGGCAGAAAAATTTAGAACAGAAAAAGCTTTATACAACCGTGACTTCAGATAGATTATGACTTCAGCGATGGAACTGCTCCATGTACTGGTAGTGGTGGTGCTGAGAGAGTATTGATCCTCTACTGGAATTATGCTAATTGATTTCTCGACATCTGCTTCATAAATAAGATCCTGGTACCACATGTAATATCTTCTGTGTTTGTTTGTTTGAAAGACCGTTAGTGGTTAATGAATGCTTTATTCTTTGACTGTTAAGATGAAAGAATGAATGCTTGAACTATTTGGTTTCTGAATTATTTTCTGACTCCTTATTTATATTCGTTGCATTGGATACTACACTCACACATACATATTTATCACTGGATCACAGTACTCATTCATACATATCGTCGACGTTAATGCATACTAGCGGAACTATTTTCTAGCAATTTTCCAGAAGCGCGGTTTAAATGCTTATAAAAACTTTGTTAGAGATGGCATGATGAATTCTTTGAAATCGCAACTAGCAACATTGCTAGTTACAAAATTTCAAAGAATTAAGTTCATATGCATTGACGGTGACGATATGTACTATATACCACCAATAAATAACAACGTCGTAGACCATTCAGGGTAAAAATCGTGAGGTGTTCTTTATCAAAAATTAAAATGGGAGAACTAAGTTGAGCATCATTTGTGACTGTTTTGCTAAAACACTGAAGGAAAACTTTCTCGTCTGTAATTTGTACGATTACTTAATGGAACTTTTAATGGAAACAAGGCACTCAAAAGGTTCGGATTGGCAGTGTATGTTGCAACGCCCAATTGAATTTCATGAACATTGGTATGGGGTAGATGCAGTAGCAGCACTTCACTATAGCAACAAGAAACGGCCACCTCATAGAACAAAAGATAAACGGAATAAATTCTGTGGGACGTTCTTTAACAAAAATGAAACTGGTTGGACTAATATGATTTGCGCCTGATATATTTAGAACTACATATATTTCAAATGTAATGGAAAATCTCTGGTGTACAATTCGTCACTAAGAATATAATACATATTCCAATTCACAAATAGCTATTTCAGAATACAATAAAAATTGATCTTTAACTTAGTACAAGTGCAATATAACGGAATTGAGCAAGGTTTGAAAAAACTTCTTCTCTTCTTCGTTACCTTTCGACGTTTCTGTTAAAGGCACTTAACCACCATATAGTGTATACTGTTTTGTACCTTCAAATTCATTAAACAGAAAGTAGGGATCGAACATTCCATAATTTTCTTGTAACTGTACAAACGCACAGTAAAAATAGAAACTGCTATTTTTTTAATCTAGGTTAAACTAATCAAATGTGGTGTATTTTGGTCAGCTAAACTTGAAAATGACTTTATGCTTGATTTGTTCATGTTTACGAGTAAATAACATCCTGAACTTTGTAAAATATCAATATTAAACCACGCCCCCAGATGGATTTTGTCGTTTTATTTTCAAAAACTGTTAGTTTTATGGACTGGTTGTTAAGTGGGTTAGATAAAAAAAAGCTTATTTAATTGGCGCATGAATATATATCATACAGGATGTTTCACTAAGATTCGTATCCTCTGAATAGGTGGTAGTACACATAAAATGCAACAAAAAAGCTGAAAATCATTAGTGTCTATCTTTCATAATAACCGAAAAAAGAATGGTTTTTGAAAAGTGGGTAGCAGGTCACTGGTCTAAGAATCACACTTGGAGCTGGATGTGCCTATCTGATACATTGACGCAGCTGCTGCTAGGTGATGTCGCAGTTTGTTTTGACTATAATTTCCAGCAGTTCCCAAAAGTTGACATTTTTAACAAATTTTTGTCGATTTGCGTAAAAACAAAAAGAGTTTTTTGTTCCTATTGATGAATACTATCATCCATGCAATTTATACGAAAGTTGAGTAAAACACCCTGTATGTAGACCAACAATTTCTACCAATACATTTGACGGAGCAACTTTAGAACATAACTTATTGCGATCTTGTATTCGTCATCAAGTACTTAGCTAAGAACAAAAATGTTGAGTTCGCAGTGCAACCTTAGCATCACTTCTGCAAAATTCATGAAGCGATGTTGTTGTTATTGTTGGTTGTAGTATTATGATAATTTTGCAGTAAAAAGAATATCTTTAGGAGAATACCCTGTACTGGACAATTATTTTATAGAAACCCAAATGTATAGGGCATTTCACCTTGTTTTGAAATCTTTCTTACTTCGTTTGTACGTCATACTGCATGACGTTTTACCTTTATTTTCTTTCTGCATTTTATAGAGCATTATTGGACTCGTCACTATTCGACTTGGGTCAAGTATACCTGTTTTGTGAAGAATTAAATTTTGCATTCAATGGTGTATTCATTAAACATATCACTAGCACAGAATTCCGTATCTAGCGGTAGCGGTACGCTACAGCTACCACAAGCACAAAATAACACTAATGTATGTTCTAATAACAACTGTCCTTGAACACAAAATTTTATCCAAATTGCATTTTTGACTTTTTTATTTTGAAGGTCTATAGCTTTGTAACATTTTATTTTTGAACATAGATATGTTGTGCTTAATGGCCTAGTTTGATCAAAGGCATTGACCCTCAGGAATTGGCATCGTCTGCTCAAGATATCCTACATGTAAAATGGGTGTAGTCCCATTTAATGTTAAATATCTAGCTACATTTTAAAGCAGGCGTGGAATTAAGTCGTGAACTTAGAATTGCAAAACAAAAACCATTCAAGAAAAAAATTACTCGATACGAATATCAATATAAAGAACGAAGTAAGAGAGATCCAAAAACCCTGAAGTACCCTGTACGTTTTAGGTTCACTAAAAAGATTGATTAGTACAGGGTATACCCCTAAAATGTATCTTGCAAATACGAGAATTACCATATGACTAGCCCCAATAATAATGATAATATCGCCTCGTAGATTTTGCTGGAGATGCTGAGATAGAAGAAGACTGAACCAGAATCGCGTTCGATGCGTTCGACGAGATTTCCATAGCTATTTCATGATGAGCATCAAATCACACAAAGTTATGCTCGAATCTTCTCGTATAATATGTACCGATACAAATTATTTGTCTATGTGACATATGATCGTTTTTCGATTACACAGAAACAAGACAACATGCACAAAGTTTTCTTAGCTTTTTGGTATGAAAGTTAAATAAAATCCTATTTTACCTAACTGGCTCCATTTTGATAAACCTAATAGTTTCTGAAAAAACAGTAAAAATCATCTGGGGGCATGACTTACCCTCATCAGTTTCTCTGGTTCACCACTTTTGAGTAGAAACTTTTAAGGGGTTATTTAACATATCACAAAGAAGGGCTATCAAAAATCCAAGGATCTACCTCAATTCCCCTTTATTTTTACTAATTTGACTGAACTGTTACCGTGGCATTAAAATATACATATCTTAGAAACTGTTCATTTGTGCTAGAAACATAACAGTAAACTGTTCAGGAGGTCAAAAGATTTGGCTATAACATTTATTTTTTCAAAACACATATACATGACGTGTCTTCGAAACTTTTAATTGTATTCTTGTAAACAAAAATAATCATGTTAAAATAAATGATTTAAAAACAAATTACCGACACCGAAAGGTATATGAGGTTAAAGATTATGTATGTATGTATGTATTAAAAAACAATTATTTGCATAAACCTTATGTATTTTAGAACAAAAGAGGCTCAATGTTATTTTCTCATGTTAATAACAATTTTCAGAGTTACATCGTTTTACGGAAAACGTTAATTTTTCTGCGTTTAAGGTTATTTATGGAATTTACGAACAAATCAACAAAAATAAAGATCACTTATGTGCTTAGCATCCCGAAATCATTACGTCAGTCGTAATTTTATCTCTGATACATTCGGCAACGTTGCTGGTTTCGGTAGGGTAGGTAGGCTTGCTTAAAATTATACAAATGGGTCTGTAAACACCGTAATATGTATCGGGTTCAAGAACAACTGTCAAATATCACCAACATTTTTTTTTCATATATTTTTACCCCTCGAGGATCTTAAATATTGCTTATCAGAAATAGATCAATATTATGTAAAATATACACATTTTAAAAATCAAAAAATGCGGGTCTACTAACGACCCTACCATATAGCGGGTCCGACAACGTCGATTAAACCAATATATATATATATATATATATATATATATATATATATATATATATATATATATATATATATATATATATATATATATATATATATATATATATATATTATTAATCTATTGATAATCAATCCACTGATATTAACGCAGTGGAAGCGTGCTGGGCCCATAACCAATGTTAATATCAGTGGATTGATTATCAATAGATTAATTTTAAGGTGTTTATTTCATTTACAATAATACAAAATTACATTGTGACATTTCTTAATGGAAACTTCTTCGACATACAATTTGTATATTTTTGTTGCTATGTCAACACATTTCCTGTCAAGTTTACCAACATAAAAACATAATATTTGAGAATATTTAACAAAATAAATAAATTACACATCATTCATTTAACAAATAACATATATCAATCACAACACATCAACTAATTCTGCAGTTATAAATTCAGTCTGTTTGGTTTCTTAATTACTCTACCATATCTTGATATAAGTATATTGTTGTTGAAGAAATTGATCATTCGTTGCTTGTGCTTTTGGTTCTTGATTTGACACACTACTGTCAACTGCTTAACATCATCGCCATGATTTATTTATTGTAGCTCTGGGTGATTTCTTTTGATGAACCATGAATTTCTTCGATATTGTGTACCATCTGGTGTTTGTACAATAGGGTGGTCCAACAAAAAAGCAAAGTCGGAAATCCTATGCTCTCACCCCCTAGGATTATTGTATATCGAAAAAAGAAGTACCCCTATTTTTTATTTTGAAATCGAACGATGTTTAGGGGTGCCTCAAAGCCCTTAAAGTTTCCCATGTATTTTATATGAGAAAAAAAACACGTTTTCGTAGATTTGGCATAGAATCCTAGAAAATCAATATTTTTCAACCGGACTACTGTGTTTCTCTTCAGAAATGTTTAGAGAATGACATCCAATAATTTATTTGTTAAATTTTTTATATTAACTATTTTTTACAGACCCGCAAAAAACCCCATAAATGAAAGAAACAGAAAAATCGTTAAAAAATATTTATTACTATTTTTTAATATAAAATATTTTGATAAATAAATTATTGGATGTCATTTTCTGAACATTTCTGAAGAGAAACAGAGTAGTCCCATTGAAAAATATTGATTTTCTAAAATTCTATACCAAACCTATGAAAGAGTTTTTTTTCCCATATAAAATACATTGGAACCTTTAAGGGCTTTGAGGCACCCCTAAACATCGTCCGATTTCAAAATAAAAAATAGGGGTACTTTTTTTTCGATATACAATAATCCTAGGGGGTGAGAACATAAGATTTCCGACTTTGCTTTTTTTGTTGGACCACCCTATTGTACAATCCACGAGCTTGGTTCTTCTGCCTTCTTTACAACTGTTGCAGGAGTCCATTCCTTGTGTCTCTTTCTAATTAATACTTTTTCATCATTTTAAAATTCTGGTAAATTTGCTTTTGCTCTATCTGCACATTTCTTCTCTTTTAGTTTAATATTTTTCAACTTTTCAGAAACATTTTTAACTGTTTCAGGTAATAATAACTTTGTATTAATGGGAATGAACGTTTTAGTTCTTCGACCCATTAATCTTTGCATTGGAGAACCTAGGGTGTCTCTTGGTGTGTTTCTGTGATGTAAAAGGGCTAGCTGGATATCTGAACCTTCTTCTATACATTTATCTAGTATCGATCTTGCTTCTTGTACATATCGCTCTGCTAAACCATTCGGTCTGGGAAACTGTGGACTGGAAACTCTATGTTCAAACCTCCATCTTCTAGCAAATTCTTTAAATTCTTCAGATACATATTGTTTTCCTCCATCTGTACGAAGAATATCAGGTATTCCAAATGTAGCAAACCAACATCTAAATGCTCGAGTTATTGACCTGCTGGTTAAGCTTGATAATTGCACGAAGTCAAAATAACCTGAATAGCTATCTGCCATTAGCAAGTATTCCTTGTCCTTCAAATGATAAATATCAGAAGCGAATATTTGCCATGGCCGTTCTGGATACTCTTGAAGTAAAATTTTTTCTTTAGGATTCTCTTTTTGTTCCTTCGTACCAATCTTGCAGTTTTGCACCAATTTAATAATGTCTACAGACATTCTTGGCCAAAATACGCAAAATCTCTGGCCAATCAGAGAGTACCAGTGATACCTTTGTGACTAAAGTGACAACATTTGAGAACAACTTCTTGTAGTCTCGGAGGTATCATTATTTTATCATTTTTGAATATGATATCTTCATAAGTTGCTAGTTCGTGCCTGTAAGACCAGTATTTTCTTAGAGAAGCCGGAACTTCGCTTATTCTGTCGGGCCATCCTACAAGTATTTGCTGTTTTAATTCCACCAATTCTATATCTGTATTTGTCTCTTGTTTTAACTGCTGCAATCTCGTTTTACTCATTGGTATTATTACACATGTCTCAAATGAGTTTTCATCCTCGTCATCATGAACATTTTTTGCGCAGTCTCTGCTCAGTATATCAGCTATGTACAACATGGTTCCTTTTTTGTACACAATTGTGGGATATGGCAGTATTTCAAATAGGATTCTCTGTAGTCTGGGAGGCGCTTCAGTTAATGGCTTCCTGAATATGGTTTCTAACGGCTTATGATCTGATTCTACTATCAGATTTTTGTTTCCCCATATATAAACAGGAAATTTCTTGCAAGCCAGTAATATGGCCAATGCTTCTTTTTCAATTTGACTATAATTGATCTGCGTTTTAGTTAAAGATTTGGAGTAATAAGCTATTGGGTGACCATTCTGAATTAATGCCCCACCATATGCAGTAAAATAAAATAAAATAGGTAAATTTGGGTTAAAATTACCAAGTACTGGAGGGTTTTTTAATATTTCTTTTAATTTACAGAATGCTTCTTTTTGTTCATTCTCCCATCTCCATTCATCATCTTTTTCTAACGGCACTCTAAGTGGAGCTAATAATTCTGATAAGTTCTTAAAAGAACTTAGATAAATAAGTAATTAATCCAAGAAAGCGTTGAAGTTCCTTGACGTAACTATCTGAGAACGATAGTTCGGAAACATATGTCTAGCTAGTTTACCCGTAACGGAACCAGACTTAATGCGCAATCACAAATCACAGAGACATGAGGGCACTAGACCAGTCCAATTCTGAACGAGAGTCACAGATGCCTCGCCTGACATTTTTTCTATCGTTAGGTGAAGTTGGGGCACGCTACTTATTATGCAATAGTAGTCTAACACGATGCAAAGCTAAAAACTAATAGCAAAATTTACGCACCAAGCGCCAAAGCAAAAAAGCTGTAGAATTAAGAAACGCCAAAGTTGTCAACCCTGTTTATGTGGTGTATGCATGCTATTCTTCTATTGGCGTTTTGCATTCGTAAGGTAAAAAGCAATTCCTGAGAAACCCGGTTTGAGTTAAATTCATGAGGCAGGTATGGGTTGGCTGCATGGCGTACGAATGAAATTCGAAACAACATTTGACCTGATTGGAAACAACCAACATCAGATTCGTAATCTTCATACCAAAAAGTTCTAGAAAAGCTATATGAAAATCTGAAAATTTCTTCTGTGCGTACCGTGTTATTTTTTATCATTTGTTTTATATTTTGCCAGTGTAAAATATGTATTACATCAGGATCCTTATGTTGTTCAAAAAAATTTAATGACACGCCTATGGCTTCAGCAGTTTGTCCATAAAGTACTTTCTTCATGTTTAAATCATCATCACCATCACTTAGAATTTCTTGATCTACTTGAGAGGTGTCGCGTAGAATTTCCCCTTCCTCCATTATTGCATCTCCTGTCAGTACTTGGTAACCTTGTTTTTTACGATCACAATGCATTTAAGCTTCAATGTCGAACTCTTCTATCTCTTTCATATCCTCGCTCTGATTTGCCAAACTACCAATACCTTTAGAACAAATCACGTCTTCAGTAACATCTTCGCCTTTAACTTCTTTTCCATTATTCATAATTGTAAAAAACGTTTTCTCGATTGTCAGTTGTTTAACATTGATCCATGCAATAGCGAAAGCAAAAATTGCATCTTTGATATTAGAGAACTTTCAAAATAGCATCATATCAAATGTTTCCAAGAAATTAATCGAAACGGTACGTCTGTAAAATCTCTTAGGTGTTTCTTATATATTCTTGGTCCGTTGGTTGAGTGATAGCAGTTACATTAGGTGAAAGAAATAGAACAAAGTTGTTCTCATCTGCAGATCTTAACACTGTCTCATTTGAATGCGAAGGCTGGCTCTTTTACACGAGAGAATTCCTTAAAAAAGCTGTCCGAACTGTAGGATTAATGCTTACTAAATAGTAGTAGTTTAGAAATAACAATGGAATAATGTTAGTAACCTGCATGTAAACAAGTTGGAAAATAAATAATATCGGGCAGTAACCGGGTAATTTATTTCTGCAATCTTCTACAGAATTGATTTTCTTGTTGGAAAATGTTCGTAGGTGTCCCCTGAATGTAACGTCTAGTTGGCGGGACGGGAGAGATGAACGTTAGCAGCCATCTTGGAAAACACGTTTTATCAAATATCTCGTGACTGCATCGTGCCACAAAAATAGTAAAAAAATCGTTTTCGTAGATAATAACATTTTTTACAACTTTTATTTGAAACTTTTTTCTGTATAGTGCATAAGTTTATATTTATAGCGCGCCAAACTTTTTTCAATATGGTTATTGCTAAATATATAGTTAACGGTTGATGATAAATTTGTAGAACACAAAATTTCCGATAAAATTTATTTGAAGTTTTTTTCTATAAAATTGATACTTTAAGACTTATAACGCTGTAAATGCCGAGTTTACGCACAATAGCCACGAAATTATACACTATATATTAAATCATGCGCCTCTCAATGCGTCCATTAACTCTCTTCGCTAAAAATGCTTCGCAAATTTGGCGAGTAACACCAAACTAAACCTCTCACTTCTACCTCCAACCCAAGATACGGCACGTTACCATTCTTTTAGAACCTACCACCAGGTTCAAACTTGGCTTGGATTTTACCATGATCCTGAAGAATGGGATTGGAAGCGGACTACAAATGGACTTCAACCAATTCGAACTACTATGGCTCCAGCACCCTCAAGTTTGCTGAAAATAATATCTTGCAAATGCACAACAAATTGCGGGGCTGCCTGTGTATGCCGAAAAGCTGGCTTAAAATGTTCCATTATTTGTTCGAATTGTGGTGGATGCACATGTGCCAGATACATTGGAAACCATCGAAGACGAAGTCGATGAAAATGAAATTTTCGATTCACCTCCTACGGATATATCGGTGGCAGAAAACAAGGATGTGGAAGACGATGAGTGACTTCCTTCATCATCGAAACAGATGAGACTTATGACGTAAAATAACTTGCCACTTTTTGTATTAATAAATGTTTTAATCCGTTTTTTATTTCAAAAAATTAGTTTGCATTCTTTGAACTCTGTTATCCTTTTCTCCACCTTTCCCTTCTCATGATTATTATTATCATCATGATTATTATTATTTTTTATGATGTACGTGATGTACGTGACAAACTATTATATCTTGCTACATTGACAGTTTTTTATGACAATACGTTCTACCCATGCAATTTAAGAAAGATGTATAAATTATGAGTACTTCTTGGCACTATTTATAAGATTAATACATTACATTCACTACACACTACACAGTACTGTCATTTTTCTGAACACTTTTCGCCGTTTTATGTGTTATGAAATGTTTACCGTGTACTATGACCAACATTACCACTGATAATTCACGCGGTGCAATAGTTTACCAAGCTATAGCTCTTAAAGTATCAATTTTATAGAAAAAAGACTTCAAATAAATTCTATAAGAAATTTTGTGTTCTACAAATTTGGTTATTACCATTTTTAATGTATCATCAACCGTTAACTATATATTTAGCAATAACCATGTTGGAGAAAGTTTGGCGCGCTTTAAATATAAAGCTATGCACTATACAGAAAAAAGTTTGTAATAAAAGTTGTAGAAAATGTTATTGTCTACGAAAACATTTCATTGCATTATGAACCTACTTTTTTGCTCTTGCTCTTGGACTAATAATTTAAAAGTCATATCATAATTCTTTATGAAGTATTAAATAGCAACTTAGAGGTACACTGCCGCCCATCTGAAAGTACACGATAAACCCGATTTACCTCGGTTATGTTTTCTATAACTTACTCTAAGCTGATAAATTATTTTAAACAAGTATTTGAAAATAATAATAATAAACCTTTCATTCCGCTGCAGCTGTTATAAACACAGCCCATGGAATCCTGACTTACACGATGTCATTTTGGAATATTACATATAAAGAGTCGTGCACTTTCAAATGGGCGGCACTGTACATGGTTAGTGAATAACATAACACGAACTGGGCACCTATCTGTCAGTCTTCCCTTAGTTCCTCTGTCAGTTTGTGGATTTGTTTAGGTCGTTCTTTTTGGGGAAACGGATTTACAAGATGAAACCTTTACTGATTGAAAGCTCATATCATAATAAATTAATCTAAATCCGAAAGTCATCAAAACTTGGAACGGACAAAAAGGCAATACTGTCAAAAATTTAGACTATTCCACCGTCTCATGTAACGGGATTTTGCTTCAAAAGCTGACAAAATGTCGAAAGAATTAAACGGCTAAACTAGCGGTCTCTAATAGGTATCTCAGACATGTATTCACATGTTTTCAGCTCAGTAAGGTTTTCAAAACACCCAGTTCATTCATTTTTTCTTAAAATGTTTGCCAGTGAATCACAGTTACTTGTTTATTGTTTGATACACAGATTCACGATTTTTTCCCACATGGTTTACAGTTTTAAAAACAAAGAAAATATGAAGCAATGTGCTTTTTCAAAGCGCTTGCGACTTCTGCAGAAATTACAGAAATTAAGTCAGAGATAATTTATTAATAGATTTGATATTATGCAAACAGGTGTATGTGGATATGAAATAAATGTTGAAAAGTTCAAGACCATTCAACCATAAAAGCTGCAGAAAATGTTTTAGTAAAATGTACCTACGGTACTCTAACTAACCTTCGAGGCATGCTGGTCCATCAAAAAGATACAGATGAACGGCTAGCGAAGAAGCGAGAAAAAAGATTTCAAGCTATTTAGAAGAAATAAATAAAGTTGATTAGTTAATTTAGAAGAGGTCATCCATGCAAATCTTCCAGAGAAGAAACTAATGAGAAAATTCTCAACTTATTTTTGGCATCTTCGAATCCACTTATAGCCAATTTTTAAGCATAGTCGAAAACAAAACTCAAATCTTCAAATCTTTTAAAGTTTTGGAAATGTCCAAACGTAGGAAACATTAATGAAAAAGAAGTTTAGATGAAAACTTCTCTGATGAAGAATGCTTTTCAAAATAACAAGAAGAAGAAACAGAACGCAATGACTCTGAAGATGATATTATACAATATGGGATTTGTCAAATAAAATAAAATTAAATCAATTTCTTTTAGTTGTATTTTCATGCAATTTCTAATAAAAAAGTTCCATTTTATTTATTTTCTATATATCTTATCTTGTCTTCAGTAACCCTAACTATTTCTAAAAATTATAAAAACACCTATAAAATTTTGCATTCAAAAGTTTTGAAAAATTTATTTTCCCCTTTGCCGAAAAACGCTGTTGAAGTGTCGCAACCAGTAAGAGCATGTAAAAAAGAATTTATTCTTCCCAAAAAAAAGCTTACTAATCAGTTTTCAAAATGTAAAGAGCACATTCTTTTTCTACGTTGCCAGAAGTAGCTGAAAAAACTAACAATGCTTTACATGAAACACAAGTAAATAATAATTAACACAATATCCTTTATTTAAATCTGACGATAAATAAAGTTTCAGACTTAAACGGAATCTTGTTAAATAATGGAGTATTAATTTATTTTAACACTATTCATACGGAATAACTCCATTCTATCAATTTGAATTTTAAATAAATAATAATTGCAACAATCTTAAAATTGTGTTAACTACTATATTAATCCATCTTAAACAAACATACAGTAGAGATTAAACAATTTGAATTTTAATCATATTTAGTTTCGGTGGCCATTTTGTGACAAGCATTTTACATCTGGGTCATTTTTTAGCTTAACAGCACAATTTGCTACTTTAAAAACCCCTTGGTACGATTTTTCATTCAAAATTTCATATATTAAAGTTTTGACACCGGCGGCCATTTTGAATTTTAGACCAATTTGGATTCGTTATCTACGACCCTAAAAACTTATAAGTACCCAACTTTATTCAATTATAATAAAAATTTGATGAAATGATTTAATTTTTAATTAACCCCCTATGGAAAAAATAATAATTTGTTAATAACAATTAAACAGGGCATTAGCGGACAAATCGAACATTTAGACTTTGAAATATATTCGATTACCTACTATTTTAAAAAAATCATCAAAATCGGTGCCCAAAAGGCGAATTCCGAGGTATTTTTTTTCTAGGAAACCGTCTAATATTGATTTATCTTTTTTTAGAAATAATATTTTTATTTATATTAATTTAATTGAAAACTGTAATTTTGTTCTTGCCATTTTCTTTCAAACTAAAATATTTAATTGGTAAAGTCTGTACTGTCAAAGGTTTGAAAATTACTGTTTAATTGTTATTAACAAATTATTACTTTTTCCATAAGGGGCTAATTAATAATTAAATAATTTCATCAAATTTTTATTAAAATTTTGAATCTACGACCCTAAAAACCTATAAGTACCCAACTTTATGCAATTATAATACAAATTTGATGAAATTATTTAAATGTTAATCCCTTATGAAAAAAGTAATAATTTGTTATTAACAATTAAACAGGGCATTACAGGACAAATCTAACATTTAGACTTGAAATATAGTCGATTACCTACAATTTAAAAAAAAATCATCAAAATCGGTGGCCAAAAGGCGAATTCCGAGGTAACTTAATATTCAGTTAATTATGCATATAGAACATGATCTGAAATCTAAAATTCCATCTTCTTTTCATAAAGTTCGTTGTATATAATTGTCTGTGTTACTATGCCGCGAGAAAGCTAAAATAAAATCGATAATAACCAGATGTAAGACCTTGACTCAGGCTGTTGGCGAGAACAAAAGTTCCGCTAGGATACTCCCAACTCGGCATTACCCTCACATATGAACGAAAGCATTCGGGAAGTCTTGGTGACTAACCGTGGTTTGTCCGACATTCACAGCCGGCGAGACAAATTACACGATCAATAATCTTACGTTTTGCTGGTAACAGTAGCGGCAACCCTGCGTGGCTTGGTATAATGCGTGAAATATCTATTTTTATACAAACAGGACTGCTACAGTACCAATAATATATGCGGTCTCGTAAAAGCTGTACAGTATATATTCATTTGTATGTAAAAATAACTTACCCCTCGCAGGTTGCGCTTAATAATATGAAATTATCGGTTCGATTGAGGTAGAATATACAGCTGAAACTCTACAGGAAAGCCCGGGCTTCTGAGTGCCTGCGTAACATAGCGGGCTTGGTATGGATAGTTGGGCGTGTATATATATATATATATATATATATATATATATATATATATATATATATATATATATATATATATATATATATATATATATATATATATATATATATATATATATATATATATATATATATATATATATATATATATATATATATATTGTTGTATTATTTTGTCGTAAATGGGATTTAGTCAAAATTAATAAACATTGTATAATCAAATTGTATCATATTGCTTTATTTTAAATTAATTACAGCGAGTAATTTCGTTTCTAGATACATAAAGTAAGAAAATATTTTGAGTACCATTTATTTATTGAACGGTCCTCGTATCATGCATAAATTTTATTTAGATACATTTTTCGAATTTAAAGGTAAAATCAGGCTAAGCTATTTTAAGCAAGAAACTTTTATTTTGTTTAAAATATTATCACTTTGGTAATTACGATAATACTAAGCTCTGCAGGACATTTTATTTAATTTTAATTTATGCTAGAATTTAATGAGTAAATCGTATAAGAGTGGATTTGATGATAATTTTGTTAAGGAAAAGTGTTTAAAATTCTTGAAAATTTTAAAGTTTGCCTTTACCTAGTAAGAAATAAAATTGTTAGTCAGTTGTTTTTGAGCCAGTCGTGTGGGCAGTATGTTTTTTGAAAGCCAAGCAGGTGCACGTCGTTGAGTGTACACACGCAAAATCAAATGTATTATTTTAATTGTTGTTAGAAATGAATGCAAAAGTGTTAATTATGATTTAAAAGTATGTAAAGAAGATTATTGTATTAAAAATAGTTGATTAAAAAGGAAAATTATTAGTTAAGATAGCAAGAAGGGTATTCAGTGTATTGTTTAAACGAAAGTGTTTTGAAGAAAGATAAAGTGCGGAGTTGTTTTTTTGTTAAAAGGAAAAGGTTCCGGGGATATTTTTTTAAAATAATCAAAAACTGATTATGTTGGACATCAACAGTTTCTTTATTTTGTATGCTCAAGTTAAGAAAAATCACACTGATTTAAGAAATTTATTGCTTTTAAAGTTGTAAAAAGGTCATTTACAAATGTGTGTATAATAAATGTTAATTTGGTTCTATCAGTAGTGCATTATTTACATTAAGAAATATAAAAATCCTGAGAAGTAATTATTGTTCCTACCTGAAACAAAAGAAAATAATTATTTATAAAATAATAAAAACACAGTTTTATAAAAACAGTTTAGCCAAGTACACTTACTATTGGATTATTAGCTTCTCGTTCAACATCTTTGGCGTGCGTGTCGATACCCGGGGAAAAGCGGTCCGTCATCTGGCACCATTCAACTGCTATCGCATGGGAGAAAGCCGATAACAGTTCAGCGTTTTGGTGGCGGTAAGAAATAAATTGTGAACATTTGCAATCAAAATTTGAACATAGGTTAATCTGCAATAAACAGTAACAATAGATAATTATTTTATTATAATACTTACTCCATTAAAATTCGTGTAAAGGCAAGGCAGATATATTGTAACACAAAACTGCACTGTATACGAATTTCTTTGTTTCATTTGTTATATGATGAAGATTTATTTCTGAATTTTGAGGTGTTGCAGAGTTGCGTATTTTTGAACCTTGATAATTTTAAAAGACCCTGTGAGTATCGGTCTCGTGCTAAGATAAGCTTAGCTGGCGCCCAAAATTGTTTTTTTTTATTATTTCATAATTTTTAATATACAGGGGATATCAGAGTATTAGTCTTACTTTGTGTAATGTTTTGTTTTTATTGATAATTATGCTTTTTCATCATTATTAATCTAATGATAATAGTTGGTTTGATTGTATAATCAAATAATTCAACAATATATATATATATATATATATATATATATATATATATATATATATATATATATATATATATTATATATATATATATATATATATATATATATATATATACATATATATATAAATATATATATATATATATATATATATATATATATATATATATATATATATATATATATATATATATATATATATATATATATATATATATATATATATAAAGGCCTACCATGCGTCCGGACCAAAAGCGTAGCGCCCAGCGTCCTGCGTATATAAAGTGTATATAAATGACGGTATCAGTCAGCGTCAGTGTCAGCGTTAGCAAACTATAGGTTTATTCAGCGTCCATTTTATTTTTCTAAAGTTTAGCAGCTTGCTTGCCTGTCTGTGGTGTCATGTTACTCGCTGTATTTCTGAGAAGATTACGTCATTTAAACTGACAAAAACATTTCTATTTGATTAATGCTACTTAATAAATTCTTTTAGTTCCGTTTCTTTATGTGTATGCATTTTATTTAAAAGGCTTTCATATTTAAAATGCTCTATGCATAAAAACATCATAAAACTCGAAATATAATTGGATTTGTATGAAATTTTCTACAAAGGGGTTTTCAAGGTCGTTAATTTCAAATTTGATGTCAACGTTTGCAAATTTTAAAGGACGGATGAAATATGGCGGCCATAATAATTAAAATCTAAAATACTAAAGTATTTTAAAACATTTTGTTTTCGTTTATATTTAAAGTTTTCCATCGACGATTTCCAACAATTATTGCTGTAGAAATGGGTTTACATATATAAGCTATCGTCTTTAGTAATTAGTAATAAAGCGTAAAAAGTAAGATCGCCGATTATCAAGGATCAAAAAACCGTTTTACTTAATTTATGTTATGTAACAAGAAATATTATTGACTGCGAATCTTTTAAAATGACATTTTTGTTTTCGTTATTAGTGCTTACTTCATTTTTTAGGTGCACGAGGTTGGATATAGACAAGGGTTTTTACAAGGAATTCAAAGATTTATTGATTCAAGTTAAACATAAATTAACAATTATTATCTTTCACTATATTTAATCGATTACTGATGCTGATTTAGGACAAGAAAATTGATATATAATAAATCCAAAACAATCCGGGTCCAGAAGTTTTGTTAAAAGTTGTTCGTTAAACCGAATAGTGACTTTACATTTTTACGTTAAGTAACTATTTAAGTAAATGTTTCTTATAAATTTAAACAGCCTATTAATAATGAATTTAACAGCCTGTTTCAAATATCCTAGATATTTATATTGTTAGGAATAAGTTTAAACTCAGAGTATTAAAATTAGAAACGTTAAAGATAACGAATTTACAAAAAAAAATTATATTATAATAGACTTTAACTACAGCACAAACAAAAATAAAAATTTCAACGTTATAAGAAATAAAAATTTCGATTTTATTATAAAATGTCCAACGTTATCTGAAACAGTTTTTATCCAATTCAGTAAAGTGGTATTTTATTGTTTGCAATTATTATTTTAAAAAGAAAAACAGCTGTGCATTCAATGTACTAAATGTCGATGTCCTTCAGTGATATGATATCATTTTTTGAATAGCAACCGTAGCAACGCAAAACGACAGGTTGTTAACCATTAAATTCTTGGGATTGGAACTGTTTAAAAGATATTTAATTTGTAAATGCTCCGAATGAGTGCTTTTATTTTGATTTACTTTGGATTATATCATATATAACCCAGATTTTTAGTGTTTGGTCTGTTGTTTTTAATATAATAAATAGGTATAACTGAAATGTGAAACCTAGAACCTTGGATGTGTTTCGTGACAGACAATGATTGCCCACACAAACAAGAAGAGGTTTTTGTTTAAAAGTTTTGAAATTAGTGAAAAGTAAATCTACAGGGTGGTTGGTGCATCTTAAAGATCCTTTACACATAAAGAAAACACAGAGATTGCATAAAATAATTTCTTAAATTTATTACAAAAAGTACAAGAATATAACCCTTTCTGATAGAGTTACACAACAATTATTAAATATAAGTAAAGATTTAAATACAGTTTTTAACTACTTTATCACAAGTTACCAGCATAATGTTTGTTATTGCAATTTAGTTTTTTCTTGTTCTAAATTTGGAAGCTTTTAGGCACTCACTTTACTAAATACCTTTTAAGTTTCTGATCCTTAAACTCCACAAATCTGGATCGTATTGACAATACAAATTACTTACAGGATGCCATTTACGAGACCTCCAATTCTGCTATTAATCCTTTGCATGCAGAGTTTATGTTTCATTATGATTATAATAAAAATTGAGCAGTACTATTCGACTGAATTCCATCTGTCATCAATTATTAAAATATAAACTTGATCGGTTTATCCAAATTCCCCCTGGGGGTTTTACTTAACTTAGAGTTGACTCCTTCTTCAAAGGATCTTCACATACATAAACTATCATTAAATTGGTTTTTTGTTCACAGAAAAACCATGAATTTTTTAACATGAAAGGATTCTTTTTTGTGTTGTTGACATATTGTTTTTCATTTTTTTTATATTTGAAATCAACTATCTCAGATCCAAGTTTTTGCACTTTTTATATTATGCAAAAAAAAGAAGCGAAAAAGGAGGAGGAACATTCCTCAATTATGTTTTACCATTTCAGGAACCAACAATATTAGAAAAAGAAAACAAAAAGCGTACAGACGTCAGCAACGCGCAAAAACGTATAAAAAAACAAGTGGCAAGTTAACAGTTCGCCGCAAAATAAATATATACAGGGTGAAACAAAGTTGAACTAGAACTGATGAAGGGATTGTTTCCCGAACATCCTCCCCGGCCTTGAGAGTTCTAACCTCAAAGGGATTATAATTAATAAACATATTAAAAGATAGATTGAACAAAAACAAAAAGAAATATTAAGTTCGTATTATTATTTTTTTCTAAATTTCTGCGGGAAATTCTTCAATTAATTTATCTTGTGGAAGAGGACAAATCTTAGTTATGGATCGTGTGAAACAACCATTTTGAGTTTTAACTTTAACTACCCTGACCTTCTTGTCAGGACTTAAAATAATCTCTATTATTCATGCCAGCGGCCATTTAAGAGGAGGATTATCATCTTCCTTTAGCAGAACCAAATCATTTACTTTTAAGTTTGGAACATTGTAAACCCATTTAGGTCGATTTTGCAAGCGATTGAGGTACTCAATAGACCATCGTCTCCAAAATAATTGTTGAATTTGAGAAATCCTTTGATAAAGGGTAAGTCGATTTTCAGAAATGGAAGTTACCCTATCAAGAAATGTCCAGGGGTCAAACATTGCAAATCATTTGGGTCATTAGATAATGGACAGATGGGCGTGAGTTTAGAATGACTTCTATTTCGGTTAGAATTGTATAAAATTCTTCAAAGGTAAAAGTGGAATTACCTATTAATCTCTTTAGATGATATTTACAACTTTTTATTGCTGCTTTCCAAATTCCACCCCAGTGGGGACTTCTAGGAGGAATGAACTTAAATGTAATTTGGGTTTGAGCACAATAGTCTTGGATTCCTTTCAAATTACTTTGAGTGCAAAAAAAATTATGTAATTCCTTTAACTGATTCTTTGCCCCTAAGAAATTGGAAGCATTGTCGCTGTAGACTAAAGAGGATTTCCTCTTCGAGAAATGAATCTTTTCAATGTCATAAGAAAGGCTTCAGATGATAGATTCGTGACCAATTCAATATGAACCGATTTGGTTACCATACAAACAAAAATAGCTATGTATGCCTTGATTAAAGGCGCCTTCCTTACCTTTGACGATTTAATCATGAAGGGACCACCATAATCCACACCTACCTTTTGAAAAGGTGTTGTAACGTTAACTCTATCTTTGGGTAAGCTTGCCATTAATTGTTGAGCTGGCTGAGCTCTGAATCTATAACAAGTCACACAGTTTCTGATTATTCTTTTTATTTCTCTTAATCCATTTAACGGCCAAAACCTTAATCTGAAATTCGATAAAACTGTTTGAGCACCAGCATGTCCCAAACGTGTGTGCTCTTGGGTTAACATAAGAATTACAACATAATTATGAGAAGGAAGCAAAACTGGGTGTTTCTGATCAAAGTTAACATCCGCATTTTCTAACCTGCCAACAACGCGCAAGATACCATCCTTTTCATCAAAAAAGGGGTTAAGAGAAAGCAAATTCTTATTACTAAGAAGTTTTTTATTTTGCAGTTCAGAGATTTCCTTTGAAAAATATTTAACCTGTAGTATTATTAGAATGAAGTTTTGAATAAAACGCAAACAATATGAAACAGTACGTTGAAGCCTAGAGAAAATTGAAAATTTTAAAAATATAGGTTCCCAAAAGGCAGACTGACCTGTTATTTTTGTAGTAACATGAGATATTTTCCTTTCTTCCGATATTTCTGGCACAACAGGATTTTTGGCAAATTCAGAAATGTCTAAATTAGGATTCTTTAGAAAAGAAGGCCCGCACCACCAAATTTCACAGTTTAAAACGTCTTGAGGTAACATCCCTCTGGAAGGAAGGTCGGCAGGATTTTCGCTGGATTTGACATAATAACACTTGAATCCTGTTGTTAATTCTTGTATTTGTGATACTCTGTTAGCTACAAAAACTGTCCAACGTGAAGCATGAGAAGTTATCCAGAATAAAGCTATTTGGGAATCTGACCACAAACTCACAGAATTTATTGTAAATCTGTTTTCATAAATAGGCAAAAGTTTTTTCGTTAATCTTGAAAGAAGAAGCATAGCACACAATTCCAAACGAGGAAGAGAGATTACCTTTAGAGGTGCTATTCTAGATTTTGAAGACACTAAATTACAAGATATAGATCCATCCAAATACAAAGTACGAATATATACACATGCTGCGTAAGCTTTTAGGCTCGAGTCTGAAAATCCATGAAACTCTACGCTCTTTATAGATTTATTTAAATATAAATACCGAGGTATCTTTAGTTTTGATAAAACAGAAAGATTATTTACAAATTTTTGCCACTCCTGTACGAGATTATCAGTAACAACTGTATCCCATCCTAATTTTAAAGACCAAAGTGTCTGAATCAATAGTTTTCCTACAACTATGACGACAGAGAGCAATCCTAGAGGATCATAGCACTGAGCTACAGTTAAAAGGATTTTTCTATTAGTTATAGGACCTTGCAATGAGTTTGAAGAAACTTTGGGAATCGAAATACACAAAAAGCTGCTACAGGGTTCCACTTTAATCCGAGCACCTTATTAGGAGTATCATCAAAATTAATATCATATTCGAGAATCCTTTCTTCAGAAAATGTACTCAAAAATGTTTCTGAATTAGAACACCATTTATGGACCTTGAATCCATGATAGTTTAAAAGAGTATTTAATTCATTATAGAGTTTTTCTAAGTTTGTAAGGTCATCACAACCACAAAGAATGTCATCTACGTAGGTTTGTTTCATCAAAGCTTCTGCGGCGAGAGAAAAATCAGATTCATATTTTAATGCTATTTCCTGTAGTACACGGGTTGATAGAAATGGAGCGGAATTTGTTCCATATGTTACTGTCAAAAGTTCAATACACATGAGTGGTTTATCAGGATTGTCTCTCCACAAGATGTTTAACAGAAAGGTTTGAGATGGATTTATTCTTATCTTTCGGAACATTTGTTCAATCTCTTGAGTTAACACAAACTTGAAAGATCTAAATCTACACAAAATATCATAGATATCAGGTTGTACCTGAAACCTTTAAGAGTGATGTCATTCAATGACAGACCTGAAGTGGTTTTGCATGAAGCATCAAAGACAACTCGAAGTTTCGTTGAGACACTATTCTCACGAATCACTGCATGGTGGGGTAAAAAATATTTCTGATGTGACGATTTATTTGTTTGAGTAAGGGGAACGAATCTTCCATGATTCAATTCAACGTATTCGTCAATAAATCTTTTATATTCAACGAAATAAGGACTTTTTTGAAATCTTTTTTCTAAATTAAAAAATCGTTTCTTTGCAATCGACAGAGAATCACCAAGCTTTAAGTTTTCTTGAGGGGTTCTCAAAGGAACATTCACTTGAAACCTACCATCATTTGAGATGGTAGTTGTAGATACGAACATTTTTTCAGCTAGCTCATCTTCCATGGCTAGAGGGACCTTTTCCGGAATCTCTTCTGTATTCCAGAATTTAGTAACTAATTGATCAAGAGATGGTGAGTCTCGTACTTGAGTAAACATAGATACTAAAGGTTGATTATTTATTATGGAGGAGGAAGTGTATACTTTAGGTAATAAATTTCTTTGTTGAGAATTGAGAAACGGAACTGTACCTGCAATTACCCATCCTAAATGAGTACTTTGAAGTACTGGGAGGTTTTTTCCAAGATGGAATACACCTTTTTTCAAAAGATTATAATAGCAATCTGCTCCAATTAAAATATCTATTTCAGATGGTTTGTAAAAGAAGGGATTAGCAAGGATTATTTTATCTGGAATATTAAATTTACTAGTATTAATATTAACTTGTGGAAGCATACAAGTTATTCGGGGTAATATAGAACAAGAAATTCTAAAATTTTTGTTTTCATACACATTGGAATGCATAACTAAATTAATCGTTCTGTCAGAAATTATGGTACTTCCAGATATTCCTGAAATATTTAATGTTTTACAATAAGGATTGAAGTTAAGTTTTTTAACTAAGTTTTCTGAGATGAAAGAACTTTGACTGGCAGAATCAAGTAACACCTTAGCTGTGATAGGGACTCCCTGAGAATTGTAAATAGTAACACAAGCTGTAGCCAATAGTACATGAACATTTTTGATCGATAAGGCAGAGAGAGTATTAGAACTAAGTGACATACCTTGAGTATTACGCTGTATCAATTCTTGAGAACCAGAAGGAATTGTATTAATTTGAGAATTTGTTTTGTCATCACCCTGGTCAGGCAAACTTTGTGTTTTTAAATATTTATTGAAAGAATTTGACCTATTAGAAAGTACATTACTATTATGGTGAGGTCCTTGATTTCCTTGAGAATTACTGGTTGTGTTGCTGTTAACATTATTATTGTGAAGAAGAGTATGATGTCTTTGATTACACTGCTTACAGGAGATACTTCTGCACTGAGGTGACATATGGGAAGAGGCAAAACAATTGAAGCACAATCTTTTGGACCTGACAAAGTTTATTCTTTTTGCATGTGGTAATAATTTAAATTTGTTACAAGAATAAATTTTATGAAATTTTACATTACAAAAAATACAATTATTTAATTGTCATGTGATTTTCCTTTATGTTTGCATGTAAGGAGGTTTTCATCACCTTTTTGGTTGATGAAATCTCGGTTGTTGATAGATTTTCTAAAATGGTACACCTTTTGTTCAAAAATTCAAAAAATTCTGTAAGATTAGGTAATGAATCAATCTTACGATCAGTCTCAAAACTGCGTCTACTTGCATAGTCGAGCTTATGTTCAAGCGAATAAATTAATAGGAAATCAAAAAGCTGTTTGTCAGTGTAGTTTAAGTTTCTAAGAGCTTCCAAACTCTTCATTGTGTTAGTTACAAATTCTCTTAATTGTATTGCAGAGCCTTTGTTTATGGAACTTATATCCAAAAGAGAAGCTAAATGTGCATTGATCACTGGGGTTTGGTTTGAAATCCCGAAATTTAAAATCCCGACAATCATAATCCCGACAATCATAATCCCGACAAGTCAAAATCCCGACAAATTAAAATCCCGACAAATTAAAATCCCGACAAATTAAAATCCCGACAAATTAAAATCCCGACAAATCAAAATCCCGACAAATAAGAATCCCAACAAATTAGAATCCCCCCCGACAAATTAAACTAATTTTTATATTATTCATATATTCTGAGATAAATGATAGTATTGATAATATATGTATATTATTAAGGTAAAATAATAAAGGTCTAATATTAACAATCAGGTTTATTAATAATTAACAAATAATTTAATTTAACTTTCCTTTACCATCAGGAATCCACGCACACATATTTTCTGGTTTCGTTTTTGAGATGAAACTAATTCGCACACTTCACTTTCAGACATTTTCAAAAATGACAAGAAAAATACTCACCTAGCCTACCATTAATATTTAAATTTACATTGCCGTAGTTTTAAATTGTCGGGGGGGATTCTAATTTGTTGGTATTATAATTTGTTGCGATTCTTATTTATCGGGATTTTGATTTGTCGGGATTTTAATTTGTCCGGATTTTAATTTGTCGGGATTTTAATTTGTCGGGATTTTAATTTGTCGGGATTTTAATTTGTCGGGATTTTGACTTGTCGGGATTTTGACTTGTCGGGATTATGATTGTCGGGATTATGATTGTCGGGATTATGATTGTCGGTATTTTGATCGTATACCGATCACTGATATCTTATTTTCATACCTTCCTTTTAAAATATTAATTGCCGTGGAAAAGTTTTCATTAGTTATTTGTAAATTTTCTATTAGTTTTAATGGTTCATCACGCAAATTTAAATACAAAAACCTTTGCACGTCAGTCAATGAGGAGTTATTGGATACCAAAGCAGTAAAAAGTTGATAGAAAGACTGCCATTCTGCAACATTTCCTGTGAATAGTTGTAGATTAACTTCGGGTAACCTAATCAAAGGTGTAGCTTGTTGTTGCAGAATCACCGTCTTTGGCTCTGATCGCTCTGGTTTAGTTAACATAGGTGAAGATAATTCTTCTATACGTTCTAATATTTCGGTTAATGTTAAATAATATTGCTCTTCAATTGCGTCACGATTTTCAGCATCATCATGAGCTTCAGAATTCACTAGAAGTTCAATGTTATCTTGTGCTTCAGAATACCTTTCAAAGGCTGTTTGCAAATTCTTTTCTCTAGTTCGGAACTGAAAAACATGTGTCTCTCTATCTTTATTTGAAACTACCCAATTTGAAATTCGAGTAATAGTAGCTTTGGCACTTGTACGACTAATCTTTAGTGCTTCGTAATTCATTTTGAAATTAGACCTTTAGTAAAAGGTTTCTAGAGAAGTTAACAAAAAAAGTTAAAAAAATTTGCACGCCCAAAAAGGTTACTATATACTAACATTAAAAGCTAAGGTTGAAATTGTTTTATGCATTCTCAAACTGAAGAATTGTTATTGACCATCCGGGTCGAAGGACCACTTTGTTTCGTGACAGACAATGATTGCCCACACAAACAAGAAGAGGTTTTGTTTAAAAGTTTTGAAATTAGTGAAAAGTAAATCTACAGGGTGGTTGGTGCATCTTAAAGATCCTTTACACATAAAGAAAACACAGAGATTGCATAAAATAATTTCTTAAATTTATTACAAAAAGTACAAGAATATAACCCTTTCTGATAGAGTTACACAACAATTATTAAATATAAGTAAAGATTTAAATACAGTTTTTAACTACTTTATCACAAGTTACCAGCATAATGTTTGTTATTACAATTTAGTTTTTCTTGCTCTAAATTTGGAAGCTTTTAGGCACTCACTTTACTAAATACCTTTTAAGTTTCTGATCCTTAAACTCCACAAATCTGGATCGTATTAACAATACAAATTACTTACAGGATGCCATTTACGAGACCTCCAATTCTGCTATTAATCCTTTGCATGCAGAGTTTATGTTTCATTATGATTATAATAAAAATTGAGCAGTACTATTCGACTGAATTCCATCTGTCATCAATTATTAAAATATAAACTTGATGGGTTTATCCAAATTCCCCCTGGGGGTTTTACTTAACTTCGAGTTGACTCCTTCTTCAAAGGATCTTCATATACATAAAGTATCATTAAATTGGTTTTTTGTTCACAGAAAAACCATGAATTTTTTAACATGAAAGGATTCTTTTTTGTGTTGTTGACATATTGTTTTTCATTTATTATTATATTTGAAATCAACTATCTCAGATCCAAGTTTTATGCACTTTTTTATATTATGCAAAAAAAGAAGAGAAAAAGGAGGAGGAACATTCCTCAATTATATTTTACCATTTCAGGAACCAACAATATTAGAAAAAGAAAACAAAAAGCGTACTACTTATTTATTTACATAAAACACAAGGGGTGCAAAATTGACGTTTTTGTTTTACACGGCAACTTAAAAAATTGTTGTATAGTCAAAATCTGATAAATAAGAATTGTGAAGATTTTAAAAATCGACATTCTACATATTTATTTTCAAGTTTTTCAAATTAGCGTAATATAATAAATGCCATAAAATTATGTTTTAATTGTATATTTTGATTTATTATTATCTAACAGCATCAGTGATTGATTAAATACTGAATGATAATATAATAATGCATCATGTTTGTTTAATTTAAATAAATAAAGCTTTTAATTACGTGGAAATATCCCACACATATTTTGAGAACGAAAGAATATCCTTAAATTCTTATCCATCTTATTAAATCTTACAATTTTATTAAAATTATCGCCCATTTGTAGTAGCAATAAGAAAGTCTGTTTTAATAACGAAATTTAAATGACGCATAAATGAAATGTATAAAAAGTGTTTCTTAAATAGCTTTAACAAAATATAATATGTAAGAATCATCTATCAACAGAAATTGCCTAATTTATTTTTGTACATATCTTATGTTGTCAAATGACAGATTGAGTGGACTGTATTGCTTATTTATTTACATAAAACACAAGGGGTGCAAAATTGACGTTTTTGTTTTACACGGCAACTTAAAAAAATGTTGTAAAGTCAACAATCTGATAGATAAGAATTGTGAAGGTTTTAAAAATCGACATTCTACATATTTATTTTAAAGTTTGTTCAAATTAACGTAATATAATAAATGCCATAAAATTATATTTTAATTGTAAATTTTGATTTATTATTATCTAACAGCATCAGTGATTGATTAAATACCGAATGATAATATAATAATGCATAATGTTTGTTTAATTTAAATAAAGCTTTCAATTACGTGTAAATATCCCACACAGATTTTGAGAACGAAAGAATATCCTTAAATTCTATCCATCTTATTAAATCTTACAATTTTATTAAAATTATCGCCCATTTGTAGTAGCAAGCAAATCCGTTTTAATAACGAAGTTTAAATAACGCATAAATAAAATGTATTAAAAGTGTTTATTAGCTTTAACAAAATATAATATGAAAGAATTTTTGTCACCTTAAATGACGCAATCTTTACTCAGAAATACAATGCATAAAGTGAAGTCCCGTTGAAATGACGTCACTGTCTAGCGATAAAGCTATCAGTGTTACCAACAAAATTACTGTTATGTGTGGGGACGCAGGGTAAACCGTTGCCGATTTGTATACAAGTGTATACAAATCGCGCGCTATTAGCGCTGCGTGTTGCAAACGCTCGAACTACGATTTTATACACGAATCAGAAATGGGTGTCAAACTGCGCACAGCTAATTTTTACATTTTCGTCATCTAGACACTTTAAGCTTCATGTGGTGCAATTTTGAGGCACTAGTCACCCAGCGTCCGTATATCCGGACGCCGAGTGACTTCGGACGCTGCTTGAACCTAAGATTTTACATGGGGGGACGCATAGTGGGGCCCTATAGATATATATATATATATATATATATATATATATATATATATATATATATATAATATTGCTGTGGATTTTAGTGACAAAATTTTGGAAATTTTTGTAAAATTTTTAAATCTTCGTTGAAAACTAACACTTTAGAAATATTTTATCAACTTTTCCAATTAAAAGTAATTTTAAGTTAGTTACTGGTGTGTCATTGATTATACAATCAATGTGTATACTTTTTAATAAGGTTAAATAATCCATGTTTCTTTATTTATTATCAAACAGTGTAATCACCAAATTACTTAAGTATACGTAACATCCAGTTGTGCGCAATTTATTGTTATGATGTAATTCATTTATGTATAATTTCAAATGAGTAATATTAACGGCAAATCAGATTCTTTAAAGGTTTTTGTTTATGTAAATAGATCATTATTATTGCAAATGTTATGTAATAATCTGTAATAGATGTGTCACTGTGACAAACTATGTTTTAATCTGCTATTATGTTTGTAAATAGTGTAGTCATTGTATTAGATGGTAAGGTGACGTCAAATTGTGTAACATGATGATGTAAATAGTAAATAGTATATAAGCTTAGAAAATCATAATTTTAGGACACTTACTGTTAAACGACGAAAGAGTAAAGGCATGAAAGATATTATAGTAAATAAAGCAACAAAGTAACGTCGTGTAAGAAATATAATACAAAATGTAAATAATTAGTCTTGCTTGGACAAGTTAAGTTGGTTGGTGATTTGAATACGGCGAAAGTGTATAGTTGTTATAAAATTATAAAAGTGTATAAGAGTATAAAGAACCACCTTTAAATTAAATTACTAGTAAAGTTATTGCTAGTCAATATACCTTCGTTAAAACCATAAACTGGTGTTTTATTTATTTAAACACATAAGCAAATTTTCTTCGAACAAGGGAAATAGTACCCGCAATTAATTAAAACAAAGTGTTTTACCAAAAGTGAGCTATCAAGATCAAGTGTGTGGATGGTGTTGTATTGGAAGTCCATGCAAAGGAAAGTCAACCAAAATTGGAATCCAGGATTGGATCAACATAAGGTGACATACGCTGCCAATGGTATTGAAGAAGAACAACTTTATAATAAAGGTAGGAAGTTATTTCCTTCTGTATTGGTATCTGCTGAAGAAAAGACTATCGTTTGTGAGGTGTAATTATGTGATTTGAAAAATTTAGTAATAGTTAAATTTAATTAAGAATTCAATTTTAAAAGTGATTTCAATTACAATTTATATTTTTAAAACCACAGGAATCCACATTCGCCCTGAGATGAGTTTTTCTTAATAATTTAATTCAGTTATTTTATGTTATTTAATTGGCGCCCAACTCTGCTACGTAAACTTGAGTTAGTCAAGAACTCACGTAATTTTATCTTTACTAATTATTTACAAATAAAACGTACAAACTTTTCATACTTCTTTTACAAGGTATGTTAAAGGCGCCCTTAAATTATTGAGCTCTATTTGGGTTATTTAGTATTTTAATAGTCAAGAATAAATGAAATTAATTGTAATTAAAAATGAAAGAAGCTTTTAGTACGATTTAGGCATGCAATTATAGAAATGCTGAAAATGTCTAGTAGTTAAAAGGGAAAGGATTCTTTGTACCTATTGTTAGCAAGACCACTTACTATTCGTAAAATATGTAGAAACCAATCATCATGTATCACATTGTTCAATGGGGTCTCTGTTTCGGGTCGGCTTTCGGCAAACAGTTCTGGGAATATGTTTATGATAGCTATATCATAGCAATATCTTTCTATATTACTGCATTATTTACTTTTACGGTTGTAGCAAACTCTTTTGAAATATTCTAGCAATCTTAGAACAATACAAACACATTTCTGCTAAAAAACAATAAATAATGTCTACCTAGTACCTTACTTACGTACTTATACAAGTACAGTAGTTTGCACGATTTGTAAGAAAAAGACGGTAGAACAAACGATTTTGACTATATAGTAAGGCTGATCTGGAGATGCGTTCTCAAAGTCCTTGCAAAGGGTCGTCGATGCGCAAGCGCTAGTTCTTATTTAAACTAAACTTGCTTGTTGGTATTTTTCCATAAATCTAATATGTATGTATGATTTGTAGGAAAAGGATGACATGACAAACGATTTTGACCATGAAGGCTTGTCTGGACATGCGTTAGGTAGAAAGTCGCCCAAATCTAAAGTCAAGTTAGCTGCTGTATATGAATAAAATCAAATTTTAATTCACATATGAACATTATAGAAAATTAAAAAATTATTTATTTGTTGTTTGGCACACAAAAATTGTCATTTTAAATCAGAAAACAAATTAGTAATGATAACATCGTTGTTCGCTTTACTAACGTAGTATACATTGATGCGTAAGATTTGGCAACGCAATGTACGATCAGTATTAGACGTAAAACCAAAGTGAGGTTAGAGTTTGGTAAAAATTATTGACTGTTGCACGATAAATAGTTTTATGCGGTGTTATGAATATGATTGTGACCAAAAATTATTTTTTGATGACATCATAAAAGAACAAGTGTGTGGTATAGCTTCAATTTGGTCGATTCGCTGCCCTTCTTGCCAAGTTGTCAAATACGTTCACAGATCAGAAACATACTCCCCCAATGATGATTCTACAAAACGTCATGTTTTGAATATAAAACTTGCAGCAGGTAGAAGATTTTTAATACTATTTCCTATTATCATTATAATTTTTTATGTATAACATTAATTAATCAAAAATTGATCTTCAACGATGATCGATGCCGGTATTGGGGAAAGTCAAATCAACGCGATTCTCACATCACTTGACATGTCTGCTGTGAGCAAAACAACGTTGAAACAAGCAGGGGATATTATAGAGAAGTCAAGTAGAAAGAAAAAGTTGCGAGAAAGCTTTGCTTCAAGAGCGGGAACTAACAATAAAAAGGCCGTTGTAAGTTTATCACTGTTTTTCAATATTGCAGTACATAACTTCGATCCTTTTTATACACATATAAACGGTTACTAATGAACTTCATATTTACTCACTTATTAATCAAAAATTAGACTGATTTGTCCACTCAAAGTGTCTCTTTAATATAGAGCACGCACTCAGTAGTCCGCGACCACATCGCCGAACCACGTCTGGGATCACGTACAAGTAATGAGAAAAATCAATGTTAATACAATTTTCATTTTATTTCATTCAATTTTATTTATTATATTTGATTTCATCTATTTAATTTATTTACGTATATCATTATTTTCAAGTAATATAAAAAATACCAACATAAATTCATCTAACATATCAAATTTGATTGGCGAATTTCTGCGCGAAGCAACGTTGCCAGATCATATAATAGGGTTTTGCATGTGCAGGGACTTCAGTCATCAGTTTCCGGTTACAGCTGGAATACAAGTTTATAATCGAAATATCTCAATAACTAAGAGGTAAACTGCAATTATTTTAACGTCAATATAAAATAAAATTTCTAAACTATTGTAACATAGTTTTTCATATACATGGTGAGTTGTTTAAATATAAAACTTTCAAGTTTTTCTTGGGCATACTGTGTAAACCCATATACATCAATGTATTTGACCGCAACTTTGTTAATCGTTTTCTCGGTATATACGTGGTGAAATGCCGTTTTTCGGGTATCAATCGAAAGAGCAACATTGAATTTACCAAAATATACTTAAATTATGTAATTCTTGAGTTGTAAGGTTTGGGTGACTTTCTACCTTTTCTGACCATTAAAGTTGATCTGGAGATGCATTGGTGATATCCAGGGCCAATCGCGGCCTTGCTACATGCGTAGTTAAGTGCACAATTTCGTGTAGTCGAATGTATACGTATAAAATTACTGCAATTCCAGGTTTTTAAACTGTAATAAAATATAAAACGTAAACCAGCTGTTTAACAATACTTTATCATAAAATTAATTACGCAAAAAGTTAACGCATAAGTTTTAATATTTTTCATATCTGGTATGCATTTCGCATGTGTAAACGATACGGGCCAGACCGGATGATAATGCAACTTATTCTTTGTTCTACATTGTTTTACATTAGTCGAGGAAATGACGACGCCAATTTACGTGTTTTAAATTACTACATCTTTGTTAAAACAAAATGTAGCGACCTGTTTTTTTTAAGTAACCTTTTTAATTCCGTAGACAGAAATGTTTATTCTCGAAAATTGATTTAAATTTTTAAACTTATACATCATAAAGCATTCCGTGGCCGAGGAGGTGGAAAAATTATAATTTAAATTATAATACGGAAAATATTAAACCTTATAATGCGTTAATTTTTTGCGTAATTTATTCTATTGGTTTAGTTTTTATATTACAGTTAAGTTGATAATTATTTTATTACAGTTTTAAAAACTTGGAATCGCCGTAATTTATACGTACTGTTGGTGGATTTTCTTACGGTAATTGTTTGTGTATAAAGGAAGAAGCAGTAATATTCGAATACCTTTTGGAAAATGCGCTAGACTTGAACGCAGTATTATAATTGATCATGGAGAACCAGGACTCAATATTGTGCGAGAAAAAGCAGTTCCTACTGTTAATGAAGGATATGTAGGGAATATTGTACCAAATTATACTGTATCCGATTTCCAAAGTCATTTGGACTAGAATGACTACATATCTAGAGTAGCTTTTCAAGAACTATGCATTTTAGTAGCACCCCACATACAAGAACGTCGTTTATTTATATCATTAGAACAAGCGTTTTATTCTTTATATGCATAATAGCAAAACAAGAAAGTTAAGAAAGAAAACAAGAAATTAAACAACGAAAATACGACAGCAAAACAAACTGTTTTGGTGACACATGGCTTACTACTCCAAATTTGTCCTTAAATTAGTACTAAATCACAGCGTAGGAAATTTTCA
>CAKMYN010000038.1:5000-62239 GCA_929113105.1 Agrypnus murinus
TTAAGTCTACCTTGCTATGATCGTCGTCCTGTAATTCGGTTTCTAGCGATAAACGATTAGCTAACGAGGTGGCTACGAGACGGGTGTCAGTTTTTTATTTTGAATATATATGTATATATATATATATGTGTATCGTTAAAACTGTTATTAATTTCTTTGCATTGTTTTAATATGTCCGGTATAATTGGTTATGTTAGGTTAGGTTAGGTTAGGTTAGGTTAGGTTAGGTTAGGTTAGGTTAGGTTAGGTTAGGTTAGGTTAGGTTAGGTTAGGTTAGGTTAGGTTAGGTTGGGTTAGGTTCGAGAGTTAGGTTAGGTTACTTTAGGTTTATTTTCCGAGTCCGAAACTTTTTACGAGTTCGATATCTCGTCCCGTTTTTTAATCTCGCCTCCTCGGCGGGAGAACCGAGAAGAGGGGTCGGTAGTAGTCGGATTTTTCGTTCGGAATTCGGTTTATTTTAAGTTACTAAACTAAACTAATCGTGTGCCGATTTATAATTATTTAAATTATATTTTTATAACGGTCGTCTTTTTTAGTAGGTAGCCCTTTACGCGCTGCTTTCTTCGTTTATATTCGTTAATTATACTTGTTTGTTGAGTATTTTTACCCGCCTTGATTTCTTTACGCCCTTCTTGCTTTCTTTACGGTATCTCCTACCGTTAAGTCTACCTTGCTATGATCGTCGTCCTGTAATTCGGTTTCTAGCGATAAACGATTAGCTAACGAGGTGGCTACGAGACGGGTGTCAGTTTTTTATTTTGAATATATATGTATATATATATATATATATATGTGTATCGTTAAAACTGTTATTAATTTCTTTGCATTGTTTTAATATGTCCGGTATAATTGGTTATGTTAGGTTAGGTTAGGTTAGGTTAGGTTAGGTTAGGTTAGGTTAGGTTAGGTTAGGTTAGGTTAGGTTAGGTTAGGTTAGGTTAGGTTAGGTTAGGTTGGGTTAGGTTCGAGAGTTAGGTTAGGTTACTTTAGGTTTATTTTCCGAGTCCGAAACTTTTTACGAGTTCGATATCTCGTCCCGTTTTTTAATCTCGCCTCCTCGGCGGGAGAACCGAGAAGAGGGGTCGGTAGTAGTCGGATTTTTCGTTCGGAATTCGGTTTATTTTAAGTTACTAAACTAAACTAATCGTGTGCCGATTTATAATTATTTAAATTATATTTTTATAACGGTCGTCTTTTTTAGTAGGTAGCCCTTTACGCGCTGCTTTCTTCGTTTATATTCGTTAATTATACTTGTTTGTTGAGTATTTTTACCCGCCTTGATTTCTTTACGCCCTTCTTGCTTTCTTTACGGTATCTCCTACCGTTAAGTCTACCTTGCTATGATCGTCGTCCTGTAATTCGGTTTCTAGCGATAAACGATTAGCTAACGAGGTGGCTACGAGACGGGTGTCAGTTTTTTATTTTGAATATATATGTATATATATATATATATGTGTATCGTTAAAACTGTTATTAATTTCTTTGCATTGTTTTAATATGTCCGGTATAATTGGTTATGTTAGGTTAGGTTAGGTTAGGTTAGGTTAGGTTAGGTTAGGTTAGGTTAGGTTAGGTTAGGTTAGGTTAGGTTAGGTTAGGTTAGGTTAGGTTAGGTTAGGTTAGGTTAGGTTAGGTTAGGTTAGGTTAGGTTAGGTTAGGTTAGGTTAGGTTAGGTTAGGTTAGGTTAGGTTAGGTTAGGTTAGGTTAGGTTAGGTTAGGTTAGGTTAGGTTAGGTTAGGTTAGGTTAGGTTAGGTTAGGTTAGGTTAGGTTAGGTTAGGTTAGGTTAGGTTAGGTTAGGTTAGGTTAGGTTAGGTTAGGTTAGGTTAGGTTAGGTTAGGTTAGGTTAGGTTAGGTTAGGTTAGGTTAGGTTAGGTTAGGTTAGGTTAGGTTAGGTTAGGTTAGGTTAGGTTAGGTTAGGTTAGGTTAGGTTAGGTTAGGTTAGGTTAGGTTAGGTTAGGTTAGGTTAGGTTAGGTTAGGTTAGGTTAGGTTAGGTTAGGTTAGGTTAGGTTAGGTTAGGTTAGGTTAGGTTAGGTTAGGTTAGGTTAGGTTAGGTTAGGTTAGGTTAGGTTAGGTTAGGTTAGGTTAGGTTAGGTTGGGTTAGGTTCGAGAGTTAGGTTAGGTTACTTTAGGTTTATTTTCCGAGTCCGAAACTTTTTACGAGTTCGATATCTCGTCCCGTTTTTTAATCTCGCCTCCTCGGCGGGAGAACCGAGAAGAGGGGTCGGTAGTAGTCGGATTTTTCGTTCGGAATTCGGTTTATTTTAAGTTACTAAACTAAACTAATCGTGTGCCGATTTATAATTATTTAAATTATATTTTTATAACGGTCGTCTTTTTTAGTAGGTAGCCCTTTACGCGCTGCTTTCTTCGTTTATATTCGTTAATTATACTTGTTTGTTGAGTATTTTTACCCGCCTTGATTTCTTTACGCCCTTCTTGCTTTCTTTACGGTATCTCCTACCGTTAAGTCTACCTTGCTATGATCGTCGTCCTGTAATTCGGTTTCTAGCGATAAACGATTAGCTAACGAGGTGGCTACGAGACGGGTGTCAGTTTTTTATTTTGAATATATATGTATATATATATATATATGTGTATCGTTAAAACTGTTATTAATTTCTTTGCATTGTTTTAATATGTCCGGTATAATTGGTTATGTTAGGTTAGGTTAGGTTAGGTTAGGTTAGGTTAGGTTAGGTTAGGTTAGGTTAGGTTAGGTTAGGTTAGGTTAGGTTAGGTTAGGTTGGGTTAGGTTCGAGAGTTAGGTTAGGTTACTTTAGGTTTATTTTCCGAGTCCGAAACTTTTTACGAGTTCGATATCTCGTCCCGTTTTTTAATCTCGCCTCCTCGGCGGGAGAACCGAGAAGAGGGGTCGGTAGTAGTCGGATTTTTCGTTCGGAATTCGGTTTATTTTAAGTTACTAAACTAAACTAATCGTGTGCCGATTTATAATTATTTAAATTATATTTTTATAACGGTCGTCTTTTTTAGTAGGTAGCCCTTTACGCGCTGCTTTCTTCGTTTATATTCGTTAATTATACTTGTTTGTTGAGTATTTTTACCCGCCTTGATTTCTTTACGCCCTTCTTGCTTTCTTTACGGTATCTCCTACCGTTAAGTCTACCTTGCTATGATCGTCGTCCTGTAATTCGGTTTCTAGCGATAAACGATTAGCTAACGAGGTGGCTACGAGACGGGTGTCAGTTTTTTATTTTGAATATATATGTATATATATATATATATGTGTATCGTTAAAACTGTTATTAATTTCTTTGCATTGTTTTAATATGTCCGGTATAATTGGTTATGTTAGGTTAGGTTAGGTTAGGTTAGGTTAGGTTAGGTTAGGTTAGGTTAGGTTAGGTTAGGTTAGGTTAGGTTAGGTTAGGTTAGGTTAGGTTAGGTTAGGTTAGGTTAGGTTAGGTTAGGTTAGGTTAGGTTAGGTTAGGTTAGGTTAGGTTAGGTTAGGTTAGGTTAGGTTAGGTTAGGTTAGGTTAGGTTAGGTTAGGTTAGGTTAGGTTAGGTTAGGTTAGGTTAGGTTAGGTTAGGTTAGGTTAGGTTAGGTTAGGTTAGGTTAGGTTAGGTTAGGTTAGGTTAGGTTAGGTTAGGTTAGGTTAGGTTAGGTTAGGTTAGGTTAGGTTAGGTTAGGTTAGGTTAGGTTAGGTTAGGTTAGGTTAGGTTAGGTTAGGTTAGGTTAGGTTAGGTTAGGTTAGGTTAGGTTAGGTTAGGTTAGGTTAGGTTAGGTTAGGTTAGGTTAGGTTAGGTTAGGTTAGGTTAGGTTAGGTTAGGTTAGGTTAGGTTAGGTTAGGTTAGGTTAGGTTAGGTTAGGTTGGGTTAGGTTCGAGAGTTAGGTTAGGTTACTTTAGGTTTATTTTCCGAGTCCGAAACTTTTTACGAGTTCGATATCTCGTCCCGTTTTTTAATCTCGCCTCCTCGGCGGGAGAACCGAGAAGAGGGGTCGGTAGTAGTCGGATTTTTCGTTCGGAATTCGGTTTATTTTAAGTTACTAAACTAAACTAATCGTGTGCCGATTTATAATTATTTAAATTATATTTTTATAACGGTCGTCTTTTTTAGTAGGTAGCCCTTTACGCGCTGCTTTCTTCGTTTATATTCGTTAATTATACTTGTTTGTTGAGTATTTTTACCCGCCTTGATTTCTTTACGCCCTTCTTGCTTTCTTTACGGTATCTCCTACCGTTAAGTCTACCTTGCTATGATCGTCGTCCTGTAATTCGGTTTCTAGCGATAAACGATTAGCTAACGAGGTGGCTACGAGACGGGTGTCAGTTTTTTATTTTGAATATATATGTATATATATATATATATGTGTATCGTTAAAACTGTTATTAATTTCTTTGCATTGTTTTAATATGTCCGGTATAATTGGTTATGTTAGGTTAGGTTAGGTTAGGTTAGGTTAGGTTAGGTTAGGTTAGGTTAGGTTAGGTTAGGTTAGGTTAGGTTAGGTTAGGTTAGGTTAGGTTAGGTTAGGTTAGGTTAGGTTAGGTTAGGTTAGGTTAGGTTAGGTTAGGTTAGGTTAGGTTAGGTTAGGTTAGGTTAGGTTAGGTTAGGTTAGGTTAGGTTAGGTTAGGTTAGGTTAGGTTAGGTTAGGTTAGGTTAGGTTAGGTTAGGTTAGGTTAGGTTAGGTTAGGTTAGGTTAGGTTAGGTTAGGTTAGGTTAGGTTAGGTTAGGTTAGGTTAGGTTAGGTTAGGTTAGGTTAGGTTAGGTTAGGTTAGGTTAGGTTAGGTTAGGTTAGGTTAGGTTAGGTTAGGTTAGGTTAGGTTAGGTTAGGTTAGGTTAGGTTAGGTTAGGTTAGGTTAGGTTAGGTTAGGTTAGGTTAGGTTAGGTTAGGTTAGGTTAGGTTAGGTTAGGTTAGGTTAGGTTGGGTTAGGTTCGAGAGTTAGGTTAGGTTACTTTAGGTTTATTTTCCGAGTCCGAAACTTTTTACGAGTTCGATATCTCGTCCCGTTTTTTAATCTCGCCTCCTCGGCGGGAGAACCGAGAAGAGGGGTCGGTAGTAGTCGGATTTTTCGTTCGGAATTCGGTTTATTTTAAGTTACTAAACTAAACTAATCGTGTGCCGATTTATAATTATTTAAATTATATTTTTATAACGGTCGTCTTTTTTAGTAGGTAGCCCTTTACGCGCTGCTTTCTTCGTTTATATTCGTTAATTATACTTGTTTGTTGAGTATTTTTACCCGCCTTGATTTCTTTACGCCCTTCTTGCTTTCTTTACGGTATCTCCTACCGTTAAGTCTACCTTGCTATGATCGTCGTCCTGTAATTCGGTTTCTAGCGATAAACGATTAGCTAACGAGGTGGCTACGAGACGGGTGTCAGTTTTTTATTTTGAATATATATGTATATATATATATATATGTGTATCGTTAAAACTGTTATTAATTTCTTTGCATTGTTTTAATATGTCCGGTATAATTGGTTATGTTAGGTTAGGTTAGGTTAGGTTAGGTTAGGTTAGGTTAGGTTAGGTTAGGTTAGGTTAGGTTAGGTTAGGTTAGGTTAGGTTAGGTTAGGTTAGGTTAGGTTGGGTTAGGTTCGAGAGTTAGGTTAGGTTACTTTAGGTTTATTTTCCGAGTCCGAAACTTTTTACGAGTTCGATATCTCGTCCCGTTTTTTAATCTCGCCTCCTCGGCGGGAGAACCGAGAAGAGGGGTCGGTAGTAGTCGGATTTTTCGTTCGGAATTCGGTTTATTTTAAGTTACTAAACTAAACTAATCGTGTGCCGATTTATAATTATTTAAATTATATTTTTATAACGGTCGTCTTTTTTAGTAGGTAGCCCTTTACGCGCTGCTTTCTTCGTTTATATTCGTTAATTATACTTGTTTGTTGAGTATTTTTACCCGCCTTGATTTCTTTACGCCCTTCTTGCTTTCTTTACGGTATCTCCTACCGTTAAGTCTACCTTGCTATGATCGTCGTCCTGTAATTCGGTTTCTAGCGATAAACGATTAGCTAACGAGGTGGCTACGAGACGGGTGTCAGTTTTTTATTTTGAATATATATGTATATATATATATATATATGTGTATCGTTAAAACTGTTATTAATTTCTTTGCATTGTTTTAATATGTCCGGTATAATTGGTTATGTTAGGTTAGGTTAGGTTAGGTTAGGTTAGGTTAGGTTAGGTTAGGTTAGGTTAGGTTAGGTTAGGTTAGGTTAGGTTAGGTTAGGTTAGGTTGGGTTAGGTTCGAGAGTTAGGTTAGGTTACTTTAGGTTTATTTTCCGAGTCCGAAACTTTTTACGAGTTCGATATCTCGTCCCGTTTTTTAATCTCGCCTCCTCGGCGGGAGAACCGAGAAGAGGGGTCGGTAGTAGTCGGATTTTTCGTTCGGAATTCGGTTTATTTTAAGTTACTAAACTAAACTAATCGTGTGCCGATTTATAATTATTTAAATTATATTTTTATAACGGTCGTCTTTTTTAGTAGGTAGCCCTTTACGCGCTGCTTTCTTCGTTTATATTCGTTAATTATACTTGTTTGTTGAGTATTTTTACCCGCCTTGATTTCTTTACGCCCTTCTTGCTTTCTTTACGGTATCTCCTACCGTTAAGTCTACCTTGCTATGATCGTCGTCCTGTAATTCGGTTTCTAGCGATAAACGATTAGCTAACGAGGTGGCTACGAGACGGGTGTCAGTTTTTTATTTTGAATATATATGTATATATATATATATATATATGTGTATCGTTAAAACTGTTATTAATTTCTTTGCATTGTTTTAATATGTCCGGTATAATTGGTTATGTTAGGTTAGGTTAGGTTAGGTTAGGTTAGGTTAGGTTAGGTTAGGTTAGGTTAGGTTAGGTTAGGTTAGGTTAGGTTAGGTTAGGTTAGGTTAGGTTAGGTTAGGTTAGGTTGGGTTAGGTTCGAGAGTTAGGTTAGGTTACTTTAGGTTTATTTTCCGAGTCCGAAACTTTTTACGAGTTCGATATCTCGTCCCGTTTTTTAATCTCGCCTCCTCGGCGGGAGAACCGAGAAGAGGGGTCGGTAGTAGTCGGATTTTTCGTTCGGAATTCGGTTTATTTTAAGTTACTAAACTAAACTAATCGTGTGCCGATTTATAATTATTTAAATTATATTTTTATAACGGTCGTCTTTTTTAGTAGGTAGCCCTTTACGCGCTGCTTTCTTCGTTTATATTCGTTAATTATACTTGTTTGTTGAGTATTTTTACCCGCCTTGATTTCTTTACGCCCTTCTTGCTTTCTTTACGGTATCTCCTACCGTTAAGTCTACCTTGCTATGATCGTCGTCCTGTAATTCGGTTTCTAGCGATAAACGATTAGCTAACGAGGTGGCTACGAGACGGGTGTCAGTTTTTTATTTTGAATATATATGTATATATATATATGTGTATCGTTAAAACTGTTATTAATTTCTTTGCATTGTTTTAATATGTCCGGTATAATTGGTTATGTTAGGTTAGGTTAGGTTAGGTTAGGTTAGGTTAGGTTAGGTTAGGTTAGGTTAGGTTAGGTTGGGTTAGGTTCGAGAGTTAGGTTAGGTTACTTTAGGTTTATTTTCCGAGTCCGAAACTTTTTACGAGTTCGATATCTCGTCCCGTTTTTTAATCTCGCCTCCTCGGCGGGAGAACCGAGAAGAGGGGTCGGTAGTAGTCGGATTTTTCGTTCGGAATTCGGTTTATTTTAAGTTACTAAACTAAACTAATCGTGTGCCGATTTATAATTATTTAAATTATATTTTTATAACGGTCGTCTTTTTTAGTAGGTAGCCCTTTACGCGCTGCTTTCTTCGTTTATATTCGTTAATTATACTTGTTTGTTGAGTATTTTTACCCGCCTTGATTTCTTTACGCCCTTCTTGCTTTCTTTACGGTATCTCCTACCGTTAAGTCTACCTTGCTATGATCGTCGTCCTGTAATTCGGTTTCTAGCGATAAACGATTAGCTAACGAGGTGGCTACGAGACGGGTGTCAGTTTTTTATTTTGAATATATATGTATATATATATATATATATATGTGTATCGTTAAAACTGTTATTAATTTCTTTGCATTGTTTTAATATGTCCGGTATAATTGGTTATGTTAGGTTAGGTTAGGTTAGGTTAGGTTAGGTTAGGTTAGGTTAGGTTAGGTTAGGTTAGGTTAGGTTAGGTTAGGTTAGGTTAGGTTAGGTTAGGTTAGGTTAGGTTAGGTTAGGTTAGGTTGGGTTAGGTTCGAGAGTTAGGTTAGGTTACTTTAGGTTTATTTTCCGAGTCCGAAACTTTTTACGAGTTCGATATCTCGTCCCGTTTTTTAATCTCGCCTCCTCGGCGGGAGAACCGAGAAGAGGGGTCGGTAGTAGTCGGATTTTTCGTTCGGAATTCGGTTTATTTTAAGTTACTAAACTAAACTAATCGTGTGCCGATTTATAATTATTTAAATTATATTTTTATAACGGTCGTCTTTTTTAGTAGGTAGCCCTTTACGCGCTGCTTTCTTCGTTTATATTCGTTAATTATACTTGTTTGTTGAGTATTTTTACCCGCCTTGATTTCTTTACGCCCTTCTTGCTTTCTTTACGGTATCTCCTACCGTTAAGTCTACCTTGCTATGATCGTCGTCCTGTAATTCGGTTTCTAGCGATAAACGATTAGCTAACGAGGTGGCTACGAGACGGGTGTCAGTTTTTTATTTTGAATATATATGTATATATATATATATATATATGTGTATCGTTAAAACTGTTATTAATTTCTTTGCATTGTTTTAATATGTCCGGTATAATTGGTTATGTTAGGTTAGGTTAGGTTAGGTTAGGTTAGGTTAGGTTAGGTTAGGTTAGGTTAGGTTAGGTTAGGTTAGGTTAGGTTAGGTTAGGTTAGGTTAGGTTAGGTTAGGTTAGGTTAGGTTAGGTTGGGTTAGGTTCGAGAGTTAGGTTAGGTTACTTTAGGTTTATTTTCCGAGTCCGAAACTTTTTACGAGTTCGATATCTCGTCCCGTTTTTTAATCTCGCCTCCTCGGCGGGAGAACCGAGAAGAGGGGTCGGTAGTAGTCGGATTTTTCGTTCGGAATTCGGTTTATTTTAAGTTACTAAACTAAACTAATCGTGTGCCGATTTATAATTATTTAAATTATATTTTTATAACGGTCGTCTTTTTTAGTAGGTAGCCCTTTACGCGCTGCTTTCTTCGTTTATATTCGTTAATTATACTTGTTTGTTGAGTATTTTTACCCGCCTTGATTTCTTTACGCCCTTCTTGCTTTCTTTACGGTATCTCCTACCGTTAAGTCTACCTTGCTATGATCGTCGTCCTGTAATTCGGTTTCTAGCGATAAACGATTAGCTAACGAGGTGGCTACGAGACGGGTGTCAGTTTTTTATTTTGAATATATATGTATATATATATATATATATATGTGTATCGTTAAAACTGTTATTAATTTCTTTGCATTGTTTTAATATGTCCGGTATAATTGGTTATGTTAGGTTAGGTTAGGTTAGGTTAGGTTAGGTTAGGTTAGGTTAGGTTAGGTTAGGTTAGGTTAGGTTAGGTTAGGTTAGGTTAGGTTAGGTTAGGTTAGGTTAGGTTGGGTTAGGTTCGAGAGTTAGGTTAGGTTACTTTAGGTTTATTTTCCGAGTCCGAAACTTTTTACGAGTTCGATATCTCGTCCCGTTTTTTAATCTCGCCTCCTCGGCGGGAGAACCGAGAAGAGGGGTCGGTAGTAGTCGGATTTTTCGTTCGGAATTCGGTTTATTTTAAGTTACTAAACTAAACTAATCGTGTGCCGATTTATAATTATTTAAATTATATTTTTATAACGGTCGTCTTTTTTAGTAGGTAGCCCTTTACGCGCTGCTTTCTTCGTTTATATTCGTTAATTATACTTGTTTGTTGAGTATTTTTACCCGCCTTGATTTCTTTACGCCCTTCTTGCTTTCTTTACGGTATCTCCTACCGTTAAGTCTACCTTGCTATGATCGTCGTCCTGTAATTCGGTTTCTAGCGATACACGATTAGCTAACGAGGTGGCTACGAGACGGGTGTCAGTTTTTTACTTTGAATATATATGTATATATATATATGTGTATCGTTAAAACTGTTATTAATTTCTTTGCATTGTTTTAATATGTCCGGTATAATTGGTTATGTTAGGTTAGGTTAGGTTAGGTTAGGTTAGGTTAGGTTAGGTTAGGTTAGGTTAGGTTAGGTTAGGTTAGGTTAGGTTAGGTTAGGTTAGGTTAGGTTAGGTTAGGTTAGGTTAGGTTAGGTTAGGTTGGGTTAGGTTCGAGAGTTAGGTTAGGTTACTTTAGGTTTATTTTCCGAGTCCGAAACTTTTTACGAGTTCGATATCTCGTCCCGTTTTTTAATCTCGCCTCCTCGGCGGGAGAACCGAGAAGAGGGGTCGGTAGTAGTCGGATTTTTCGTTCGGAATTCGGTTTATTTTAAGTTACTAAACTAAACTAATCGTGTGCCGATTTATAATTATTTAAATTATATTTTTATAACGGTCGTCTTTTTTAGTAGGTAGCCCTTTACGCGCTGCTTTCTTCGTTTATATTCGTTAATTATACTTGTTTGTTGAGTATTTTTACCCGCCTTGATTTCTTTACGCCCTTCTTGCTTTCTTTACGGTATCTCCTACCGTTAAGTCTACCTTGCTATGATCGTCGTCCTGTAATTCGGTTTCTAGCGATAAACGATTAGCTAACGAGGTGGCTACGAGACGGGTGTCAGTTTTTTATTTTGAATATATATGTATATATATATATATATGTGTATCGTTAAAACTGTTATTAATTTCTTTGCATTGTTTTAATATGTCCGGTATAATTGGTTATGTTAGGTTAGGTTAGGTTAGGTTAGGTTAGGTTAGGTTAGGTTAGGTTAGGTTAGGTTAGGTTAGGTTAGGTTAGGTTAGGTTAGGTTAGGTTAGGTTAGGTTAGGTTAGGTTAGGTTAGGTTAGGTTAGGTTAGGTTAGGTTAGGTTAGGTTAGGTTAGGTTAGGTTAGGTTAGGTTAGGTTAGGTTAGGTTAGGTTAGGTTAGGTTAGGTTAGGTTAGGTTAGGTTAGGTTAGGTTAGGTTAGGTTAGGTTAGGTTAGGTTAGGTTAGGTTAGGTTAGGTTAGGTTAGGTTAGGTTAGGTTAGGTTAGGTTAGGTTAGGTTAGGTTAGGTTAGGTTAGGTTAGGTTAGGTTAGGTTAGGTTAGGTTAGGTTAGGTTAGGTTAGGTTAGGTTAGGTTAGGTTAGGTTAGGTTAGGTTAGGTTAGGTTAGGTTAGGTTAGGTTAGGTTAGGTTAGGTTAGGTTAGGTTAGGTTAGGTTAGGTTAGGTTAGGTTAGGTTAGGTTAGGTTAGGTTAGGTTAGGTTAGGTTAGGTTAGGTTAGGTTAGGTTGGGTTAGGTTCGAGAGTTAGGTTAGGTTACTTTAGGTTTATTTTCCGAGTCCGAAACTTTTTACGAGTTCGATATCTCGTCCCGTTATTTAATCTCGCCTCCTCGGCGGGAGAACCGAGAAGAGGGGTCGGTAGTAGTCGGATTTTTCGTTCGGAATTCGGTTTATTTTAAGTTACTAAACTAAACTAATCGTGTGCCGATTTATAATTATTTAAATTATATTTTTATAACGGTCGTCTTTTTTAGTAGGTAGCCCTTTACGCGCTGCTTTCTTCGTTTATATTCGTTAATTATACTTGTTTGTTGAGTATTTTTACCCGCCTTGATTTCTTTACGCCCTTCTTGCTTTCTTTACGGTATCTCCTACCGTTAAGTCTACCTTGCTATGATCGTCGTCCTGTAATTCGGTTTCTAGCGATAAACGATTAGCTAACGAGGTGGCTACGAGACGGGTGTCAGTTTTTTATTTTGAATATATATGTATATATATATATATATGTGTATCGTTAAAACTGTTATTAATTTCTTTGCATTGTTTTAATATGTCCGGTATAATTGGTTATGTTAGGTTAGGTTAGGTTAGGTTAGGTTAGGTTAGGTTAGGTTAGGTTAGGTTAGGTTAGGTTAGGTTAGGTTAGGTTAGGTTAGGTTAGGTTAGGTTAGGTTGGGTTAGGTTCGAGAGTTAGGTTAGGTTACTTTAGGTTTATTTTCCGAGTCCGAAACTTTTTACGAGTTCGATATCTCGTCCCGTTTTTTAATCTCGCCTCCTCGGCGGGAGAACCGAGAAGAGGGGTCGGTAGTAGTCGGATTTTTCGTTCGGAATTCGGTTTATTTTAAGTTACTAAACTAAACTAATCGTGTGCCGATTTATAATTATTTAAATTATATTTTTATAACGGTCGTCTTTTTTAGTAGGTAGCCCTTTACGCGCTGCTTTCTTCGTTTATATTCGTTAATTATACTTGTTTGTTGAGTATTTTTACCCGCCTTGATTTCTTTACGCCCTTCTTGCTTTCTTTACGGTATCTCCTACCGTTAAGTCTACCTTGCTATGATCGTCGTCCTGTAATTCGGTTTCTAGCGATAAACGATTAGCTAACGAGGTGGCTACGAGACGGGTGTCAGTTTTTTATTTTGAATATATATGTATATATATATATATATATATATGTGTATCGTTAAAACTGTTATTAATTTCTTTGCATTGTTTTAATATGTCCGGTATAATTGGTTATGTTAGGTTAGGTTAGGTTAGGTTAGGTTAGGTTAGGTTAGGTTAGGTTAGGTTAGGTTAGGTTAGGTTAGGTTAGGTTAGGTTAGGTTAGGTTAGGTTAGGTTAGGTTGGGTTAGGTTCGAGAGTTAGGTTAGGTTACTTTAGGTTTATTTTCCGAGTCCGAAACTTTTTACGAGTTCGATATCTCGTCCCGTTTTTTAATCTCGCCTCCTCGGCGGGAGAACCGAGAAGAGGGGTCGGTAGTAGTCGGATTTTTCGTTCGGAATTCGGTTTATTTTAAGTTACTAAACTAAACTAATCGTGTGCCGATTTATAATTATTTAAATTATATTTTTATAACGGTCGTCTTTTTTAGTAGGTAGCCCTTTACGCGCTGCTTTCTTCGTTTATATTCGTTAATTATACTTGTTTGTTGAGTATTTTTACCCGCCTTGATTTCTTTACGCCCTTCTTGCTTTCTTTACGGTATCTCCTACCGTTAAGTCTACCTTGCTATGATCGTCGTTCTGTAATTCGGTTTCTAGCGATAAACGATTAGCTAACGAGGTGGCTACGAGACGGGTGTCAGTTTTTTATTTTGAATATATATGTATATATATATATATATGTGTATCGTTAAAACTGTTATTAATTTCTTTGCATTGTTTTAATATGTCCGGTATAATTGGTTATGTTAGGTTAGGTTAGGTTAGGTTAGGTTAGGTTAGGTTAGGTTAGGTTAGGTTAGGTTAGGTTAGGTTAGGTTAGGTTAGGTTGGGTTAGGTTCGAGAGTTAGGTTAGGTTACTTTAGGTTTATTTTCCGAGTCCGAAACTTTTTACGAGTTCGATATCTCGTCCCGTTTTTTAATCTCGCCTCCTCGGCGGGAGAACCGAGAAGAGGGGTCGGTAGTAGTCGGATTTTTCGTTCGGAATTCGGTTTATTTTAAGTTACTAAACTAAACTAATCGTGTGCCGATTTATAATTATTTAAATTATATTTTTATAACGGTCGTCTTTTTTAGTAGGTAGCCCTTTACGCGCTGCTTTCTTCGTTTATATTCGTTAATTATACTTGTTTGTTGAGTATTTTTACCCGCCTTGATTTCTTTACGCCCTTCTTGCTTTCTTTACGGTATCTCCTACCGTTAAGTCTACCTTGCTATGATCGTCGTCCTGTAATTCGGTTTCTAGCGATAAACGATTAGCTAACGAGGTGGCTACGAGACGGGTGTCAGTTTTTTATTTTGAATATATATGTATATATATATATATATATATATATGTGTATCGTTAAAACTGTTATTAATTTCTTTGCATTGTTTTAATATGTCCGGTATAATTGGTTATGTTAGGTTAGGTTAGGTTAGGTTAGGTTAGGTTAGGTTAGGTTAGGTTAGGTTAGGTTAGGTTAGGTTAGGTTAGGTTAGGTTAGGTTAGGTTAGGTTAGGTTAGGTTGGGTTAGGTTCGAGAGTTAGGTTAGGTTACTTTAGGTTTATTTTCCGAGTCCGAAACTTTTTACGAGTTCGATATCTCGTCCCGTTTTTTAATCTCGCCTCCTCGGCGGGAGAACCGAGAAGAGGGGTCGGTAGTAGTCGGATTTTTCGTTCGGAATTCGGTTTATTTTAAGTTACTAAACTAAACTAATCGTGTGCCGATTTATAATTATTTAAATTATATTTTTATAACGGTCGTCTTTTTTAGTAGGTAGCCCTTTACGCGCTGCTTTCTTCGTTTATATTCGTTAATTATACTTGTTTGTTGAGTATTTTTACCCGCCTTGATTTCTTTACGCCCTTCTTGCTTTCTTTACGGTATCTCCTACCGTTAAGTCTACCTTGCTATGATCGTCGTCCTGTAATTCGGTTTCTAGCGATAAACGATTAGCTAACGAGGTGGCTACGAGACGGGTGTCAGTTTTTTATTTTGAATATATATGTATATATATATATATATATATGTGTATCGTTAAAACTGTTATTAATTTCTTTGCATTGTTTTAATATGTCCGGTATAATTGGTTATGTTAGGTTAGGTTAGGTTAGGTTAGGTTAGGTTAGGTTAGGTTAGGTTAGGTTAGGTTAGGTTAGGTTAGGTTAGGTTAGGTTAGGTTAGGTTAGGTTAGGTTAGGTTAGGTTAGGTTAGGTTAGGTTAGGTTAGGTTAGGTTAGGTTAGGTTAGGTTAGGTTAGGTTAGGTTAGGTTAGGTTAGGTTAGGTTAGGTTAGGTTAGGTTAGGTTAGGTTAGGTTAGGTTAGGTTAGGTTAGGTTAGGTTAGGTTAGGTTAGGTTAGGTTAGGTTAGGTTAGGTTAGGTTAGGTTAGGTTAGGTTAGGTTAGGTTAGGTTAGGTTAGGTTAGGTTAGGTTAGGTTAGGTTAGGTTAGGTTAGGTTAGGTTAGGTTAGGTTAGGTTAGGTTAGGTTAGGTTAGGTTAGGTTAGGTTAGGTTAGGTTAGGTTAGGTTAGGTTAGGTTAGGTTAGGTTAGGTTAGGTTAGGTTAGGTTAGGTTAGGTTAGGTTAGGTTAGGTTAGGTTAGGTTAGGTTAGGTTAGGTTAGGTTAGGTTAGGTTAGGTTAGGTTAGGTTAGGTTAGGTTAGGTTGGGTTAGGTTCGAGAGTTAGGTTAGGTTACTTTAGGTTTATTTTCCGAGTCCGAAACTTTTTACGAGTTCGATATCTCGTCCCGTTTTTTAATCTCGCCTCCTCGGCGGGAGAACCGAGAAGAGGGGTCGGTAGTAGTCGGATTTTTCGTTCGGAATTCGGTTTATTTTAAGTTACTAAACTAAACTAATCGTGTGCCGATTTATAATTATTTAAATTATATTTTTATAACGGTCGTCTTTTTTAGTAGGTAGCCCTTTACGCGCTGCTTTCTTCGTTTATATTCGTTAATTATACTTGTTTGTTGAGTATTTTTACCCGCCTTGATTTCTTTACGCCCTTCTTGCTTTCTTTACGGTATCTCCTACCGTTAAGTCTACCTTGCTATGATCGTCGTCCTGTAATTCGGTTTCTAGCGATAAACGATTAGCTAACGAGGTGGCTACGAGACGGGTGTCAGTTTTTTATTTTGAATATATATGTATATATATATATATATATATATGTGTATCGTTAAAACTGTTATTAATTTCTTTGCATTGTTTTAATATGTCCGGTATAATTGGTTATGTTAGGTTAGGTTAGGTTAGGTTAGGTTAGGTTAGGTTAGGTTAGGTTAGGTTAGGTTAGGTTAGGTTAGGTTAGGTTAGGTTAGGTTAGGTTAGGTTAGGTTAGGTTGGGTTAGGTTCGAGAGTTAGGTTAGGTTACTTTAGGTTTATTTTCCGAGTCCGAAACTTTTTACGAGTTCGATATCTCGTCCCGTTTTTTAATCTCGCCTCCTCGGCGGGAGAACCGAGAAGAGGGGTCGGTAGTAGTCGGATTTGTAGTAGTCGGATTTTTCGTTCGGAATTCGGTTTATTTTAAGTTACTAAACTAAACTAATCGTGTGCCGATTTATAATTATTTAAATTATATTTTTATAACGGTCGTCTTTTTTAGTAGGTAGCCCTTTACGCGCTGCTTTCTTCGTTTATATTCGTTAATTATACTTGTTTGTTGAGTATTTTTACCCGCCTTGATTTCTTTACGCCCTTCTTGCTTTCTTTACGGTATCTCCTACCGTTAAGTCTACCTTGCTATGATCGTCGTCCTGTAATTCGGTTTCTAGCGATAAACGATTAGCTAACGAGGTGGCTACGAGACGGGTGTCAGTTTTTTATTTTGAATATATATGTATATATATATATATATATGTGTATCGTTAAAACTGTTATTAATTTCTTTGCATTGTTTTAATATGTCCGGTATAATTGGTTATGTTAGGTTAGGTTAGGTTAGGTTAGGTTAGGTTAGGTTAGGTTAGGTTAGGTTAGGTTAGGTTAGGTTAGGTTAGGTTAGGTTAGGTTAGGTTAGGTTAGGTTAGGTTAGGTTAGGTTAGGTTAGGTTGGGTTAGGTTCGAGAGTTAGGTTAGGTTACTTTAGGTTTATTTTCCGAGTCCGAAACTTTTTACGAGTTCGATATCTCGTCCCGTTTTTTAATCTCGCCTCCTCGGCGGGAGAACCGAGAAGAGGGGTCGGTAGTAGTCGGATTTTTCGTTCGGAATTCGGTTTATTTTAAGTTACTAAACTAAACTAATCGTGTGCCGATTTATAATTATTTAAATTATATTTTTATAACGGTCGTCTTTTTTAGTAGGTAGCCCTTTACGCGCTGCTTTCTTCGTTTATATTCGTTAATTATACTTGTTTGTTGAGTATTTTTACCCGCCTTGATTTCTTTACGCCCTTCTTGCTTTCTTTACGGTATCTCCTACCGTTAAGTCTACCTTGCTATGATCGTCGTCCTGTAATTCGGTTTCTAGCGATAAACGATTAGCTAACGAGGTGGCTACGAGACGGGTGTCAGTTTTTTATTTTGAATATATATGTATATATATATATATATATGTGTATCGTTAAAACTGTTATTAATTTCTTTGCATTGTTTTAATATGTCCGGTATAATTGGTTTTGTTATGTTAGGTTAGGTTAGGTTAGGTTAGGTTAGGTTAGGTTAGGTTAGGTTAGGTTAGGTTAGGTTAGGTTAGGTTAGGTTAGGTTGGGTTAGGTTCGAGAGTTAGGTTAGGTTACTTTAGGTTTATTTTCCGAGTCCGAAACTTTTTACGAGTTCGATATCTCGTCCCGTTTTTTAATCTCGCCTCCTCGGCGGGAGAACCGAGAAGAGGGGTCGGTAGTAGTCGGATTTTTCGTTCGGAATTCGGTTTATTTTAAGTTACTAAACTAAACTAATCGTGTGCCGATTTATAATTATTTAAATTATATTTTTATAACGGTCGTCTTTTTTAGTAGGTAGCCCTTTACGCGCTGCTTTCTTCGTTTATATTCGTTAATTATACTTGTTTGTTGAGTATTTTTACCCGCCTTGATTTCTTTACGCCCTTCTTGCTTTCTTTACGGTATCTCCTACCGTTAAGTCTACCTTGCTATGATCGTCGTCCTGTAATTCGGTTTCTAGCGATAAACGATTAGCTAACGAGGTGGCTACGAGACGGGTGTCAGTTTTTTATTTTGAATATATATGTATATATATATATATATGTGTATCGTTAAAACTGTTATTAATTTCTTTGCATTGTTTTAATATGTCCGGTATAATTGGTTATGTTAGGTTAGGTTAGGTTAGGTTAGGTTAGGTTAGGTTAGGTTAGGTTAGGTTAGGTTAGGTTAGGTTAGGTTAGGTTAGGTTAGGTTAGGTTAGGTTAGGTTAGGTTAGGTTAGGTTAGGTTAGGTTGGGTTAGGTTCGAGAGTTAGGTTAGGTTACTTTAGGTTTATTTTCCGAGTCCGAAACTTTTTACGAGTTCGATATCTCGTCCCGTTTTTTAATCTCGCCTCCTCGGCGGGAGAACCGAGAAGAGGGGTCGGTAGTAGTCGGATTTTTCGTTCGGAATTCGGTTTATTTTAAGTTACTAAACTAAACTAATCGTGTGCCGATTTATAATTATTTAAATTATATTTTTATAACGGTCGTCTTTTTTAGTAGGTAGCCCTTTACGCGCTGCTTTCTTCGTTTATATTCGTTAATTATACTTGTTTGTTGAGTATTTTTACCCGCCTTGATTTCTTTACGCCCTTCTTGCTTTCTTTACGGTATCTCCTACCGTTACGTCTACCTTGCTATGATCGTCGTCCTGTAATTCGGTTTCTAGCGATAAACGATTAGCTAACGAGGTGGCTACGAGACGGGTGTCAGTTTTTTATTTTGAATATATATGTATATATATATATATATATATGTGTATCGTTAAAACTGTTATTAATTTCTTTGCATTGTTTTAATATGTCCGGTATAATTGGTTATGTTAGGTTAGGTTAGGTTAGGTTAGGTTAGGTTAGGTTAGGTTAGGTTAGGTTAGGTTAGGTTAGGTTAGGTTAGGTTAGGTTAGGTTAGGTTAGGTTAGGTTAGGTTAGGTTAGGTTAGGTTAGGTTAGGTTAGGTTAGGTTAGGTTAGGTTAGGTTAGGTTAGGTTAGGTTAGGTTAGGTTAGGTTAGGTTAGGTTAGGTTAGGTTAGGTTAGGTTAGGTTAGGTTAGGTTAGGTTAGGTTAGGTTAGGTTAGGTTAGGTTAGGTTAGGTTAGGTTAGGTTAGGTTAGGTTAGGTTAGGTTAGGTTAGGTTAGGTTAGGTTAGGTTAGGTTAGGTTAGGTTAGGTTAGGTTAGGTTAGGTTAGGTTAGGTTAGGTTAGGTTAGGTTAGGTTAGGTTAGGTTAGGTTAGGTTAGGTTAGGTTAGGTTAGGTTAGGTTAGGTTAGGTTAGGTTAGGTTAGGTTAGGTTAGGTTAGGTTAGGTTAGGTTAGGTTAGGTTAGGTTAGGTTAGGTTAGGTTAGGTTAGGTTAGGTTAGGTTAGGTTAGGTTAGGTTAGGTTAGGTTAGGTTAGGTTAGGTTAGGTTGGGTTAGGTTCGAGAGTTAGGTTAGGTTACTTTAGGTTTATTTTCCGAGTCCGAAACTTTTTACGAGTTCGATATCTCGTCCCGTTTTTTAATCTCGCCTCCTCGGCGGGAGAACCGAGAAGAGGGGTCGGTAGTAGTCGGATTTTTCGTTCGGAATTCGGTTTATTTTAAGTTACTAAACTAAACTAATCGTGTGCCGATTTATAATTATTTAAATTATATTTTTATAACGGTCGTCTTTTTTAGTAGGTAGCCCTTTACGCGCTGCTTTCTTCGTTTATATTCGTTAATTATACTTGTTTGTTGAGTATTTTTACCCGCCTTGATTTCTTTACGCCCTTCTTGCTTTCTTTACGGTATCTCCTACCGTTAAGTCTACCTTGCTATGATCGTCGTCCTGTAATTCGGTTTCTAGCGATAAACGATTAGCTAACGAGGTGGCTACGAGACGGGTGTCAGTTTTTTATTTTGAATATATATGTATATATATATATATATATATGTGTATCGTTAAAACTGTTATTAATTTCTTTGCATTGTTTTAATATGTCCGGTATAATTGGTTATGTTAGGTTAGGTTAGGTTAGGTTAGGTTAGGTTAGGTTAGGTTAGGTTAGGTTAGGTTAGGTTAGGTTAGGTTAGGTTAGGTTAGGTTAGGTTAGGTTAGGTTAGGTTAGGTTAGGTTAGGTTAGGTTAGGTTAGGTTAGGTTAGGTTAGGTTAGGTTAGGTTAGGTTAGGTTAGGTTAGGTTAGGTTAGGTTAGGTTAGGTTAGGTTAGGTTAGGTTAGGTTAGGTTAGGTTAGGTTAGGTTAGGTTAGGTTAGGTTAGGTTAGGTTAGGTTAGGTTAGGTTAGGTTAGGTTAGGTTAGGTTAGGTTAGGTTAGGTTAGGTTAGGTTAGGTTAGGTTAGGTTAGGTTAGGTTAGGTTAGGTTAGGTTAGGTTAGGTTAGGTTAGGTTAGGTTAGGTTAGGTTAGGTTAGGTTAGGTTAGGTTAGGTTGGGTTAGGTTCGAGAGTTAGGTTAGGTTACTTTAGGTTTATTTTCCGAGTCCGAAACTTTTTACGAGTTCGATATCTCGTCCCGTTTTTTAATCTCGCCTCCTCGGCGGGAGAACCGAGAAGAGGGGTCGGTAGTAGTCGGATTTTTCGTTCGGAATTCGGTTTATTTTAAGTTACTAAACTAAACTAATCGTGTGCCGATTTATAATTATTTAAATTATATTTTTATAACGGTCGTCTTTTTTAGTAGGTAGCCCTTTACGCGCTGCTTTCTTCGTTTATATTCGTTAATTATACTTGTTTGTTGAGTATTTTTACCCGCCTTGATTTCTTTACGCCCTTCTTGCTTTCTTTACGGTATCTCCTACCGTTAAGTCTACCTTGCTATGATCGTCGTCCTGTAATTCGGTTTCTAGCGATAAACGATTAGCTAACGAGGTGGCTACGAGACGGGTGTCAGTTTTTTATTTTGAATATATATGTATATATATATATATATGTGTATCGTTAAAACTGTTATTAATTTCTTTGCATTGTTTTAATATGTCCGGTATAATTGGTTATGTTAGGTTAGGTTAGGTTAGGTTAGGTTAGGTTAGGTTAGGTTAGGTTAGGTTAGGTTAGGTTAGGTTAGGTTAGGTTAGGTTAGGTTAGGTTAGGTTAGGTTAGGTTAGGTTAGGTTAGGTTAGGTTGGGTTAGGTTCGAGAGTTAGGTTAGGTTACTTTAGGTTTATTTTCCGAGTCCGAAACTTTTTACGAGTTCGATATCTCGTCCCGTTTTTTAATCTCGCCTCCTCGGCGGGAGAACCGAGAAGAGGGGTCGGTAGTAGTCGGATTTTTCGTTCGGAATTCGGTTTATTTTAAGTTACTAAACTAAACTAATCGTGTGCCGATTTATAATTATTTAAATTATATTTTTATAACGGTCGTCTTTTTTAGTAGGTAGCCCTTTACGCGCTGCTTTCTTCGTTTATATTCGTTAATTATACTTGTTTGTTGAGTATTTTTACCCGCCTTGATTTCTTTACGCCCTTCTTGCTTTCTTTACGGTATCTCCTACCGTTAAGTCTACCTTGCTATGATCGTCGTCCTGTAATTCGGTTTCTAGCGATAAACGATTAGCTAACGAGGTGGCTACGAGACGGGTGTCAGTTTTTTATTTTGAATATATATGTATATATATATATATATATATATGTGTATCGTTAAAACTGTTATTAATTTCTTTGCATTGTTTTAATATGTCCGGTATAATTGGTTATGTTAGGTTAGGTTAGGTTAGGTTAGGTTAGGTTAGGTTAGGTTAGGTTAGGTTAGGTTAGGTTAGGTTAGGTTAGGTTAGGTTAGGTTAGGTTAGGTTAGGTTAGGTTAGGTTAGGTTAGGTTAGGTTAGGTTAGGTTAGGTTAGGTTAGGTTAGGTTAGGTTAGGTTAGGTTAGGTTAGGTTAGGTTAGGTTAGGTTAGGTTAGGTTAGGTTAGGTTAGGTTAGGTTAGGTTAGGTTAGGTTAGGTTAGGTTAGGTTAGGTTAGGTTAGGTTAGGTTAGGTTAGGTTAGGTTAGGTTAGGTTAGGTTAGGTTAGGTTAGGTTAGGTTAGGTTAGGTTAGGTTAGGTTAGGTTAGGTTAGGTTAGGTTAGGTTAGGTTAGGTTAGGTTAGGTTAGGTTAGGTTAGGTTAGGTTAGGTTAGGTTAGGTTAGGTTAGGTTAGGTTAGGTTAGGTTAGGTTAGGTTAGGTTAGGTTAGGTTAGGTTAGGTTAGGTTAGGTTAGGTTAGGTTAGGTTAGGTTAGGTTAGGTTAGGTTAGGTTAGGTTAGGTTAGGTTAGGTTAGGTTAGGTTAGGTTAGGTTGGGTTAGGTTCGAGAGTTAGGTTAGGTTACTTTAGGTTTATTTTCCGAGTCCGAAACTTTTTACGAGTTCGATATCTCGTCCCGTTTTTTAATCTCGCCTCCTCGGCGGGAGAACCGAGAAGAGGGGTCGGTAGTAGTCGGATTTTTCGTTCGGAATTCGGTTTATTTTAAGTTACTAAACTAAACTAATCGTGTGCCGATTTATAATTATTTAAATTATATTTTTATAACGGTCGTCTTTTTTAGTAGGTAGCCCTTTACGCGCTGCTTTCTTCGTTTATATTCGTTAATTATACTTGTTTGTTGAGTATTTTTACCCGCCTTGATTTCTTTACGCCCTTCTTGCTTTCTTTACGGTATCTCCTACCGTTAAGTCTACCTTGCTATGATCGTCGTCCTGTAATTCGGTTTCTAGCGATAAACGATTAGCTAACGAGGTGGCTACGAGACGGGTGTCAGTTTTTTATTTTGAATATATATGTATATATATATATATATATATATGTGTATCGTTAAAACTGTTATTAATTTCTTTGCATTGTTTTAATATGTCCGGTATAATTGGTTATGTTAGGTTAGGTTAGGTTAGGTTAGGTTAGGTTAGGTTAGGTTAGGTTAGGTTAGGTTAGGTTAGGTTAGGTTAGGTTAGGTTAGGTTAGGTTAGGTTAGGTTAGGTTGGGTTAGGTTCGAGAGTTAGGTTAGGTTACTTTAGGTTTATTTTCCGAGTCCGAAACTTTTTACGAGTTCGATATCTCGTCCCGTTTTTTAATCTCGCCTCCTCGGCGGGAGAGGGGTCGGTAGTAGTCGGATTTTTCGTTCGGAATTCGGTTTATTTTAAGTTACTAAACTAAACTAATCGTGTGCCGATTTATAATTATTTAAATTATATTTTTATAACGGTCGTCTTTTTTAGTAGGTAGCCCTTTACGCGCTGCTTTCTTCGTTTATATTCGTTAATTATACTTGTTTGTTGAGTATTTTTACCCGCCTTGATTTCTTTACGCCCTTCTTGCTTTCTTTACGGTATCTCCTACCGTTAAGTCTACCTTGCTATGATCGTCGTCCTGTAATTCGGTTTCTAGCGATAAACGATTAGCTAACGAGGTGGCTACGAGACGGGTGTCAGTTTTTTATTTTGAATATATATGTATATATATATATATATATGTGTATCGTTAAAACTGTTATTAATTTCTTTGCATTGTTTTAATATGTCCGGTATAATTGGTTATGTTAGGTTAGGTTAGGTTAGGTTAGGTTAGGTTAGGTTAGGTTAGGTTAGGTTAGGTTAGGTTAGGTTAGGTTAGGTTAGGTTAGGTTAGGTTAGGTTAGGTTAGGTTAGGTTAGGTTAGGTTAGGTTAGGTTAGGTTAGGTTAGGTTAGGTTAGGTTAGGTTAGGTTAGGTTAGGTTAGGTTAGGTTAGGTTAGGTTAGGTTAGGTTAGGTTAGGTTAGGTTAGGTTAGGTTAGGTTAGGTTAGGTTAGGTTAGGTTAGGTTAGGTTAGGTTAGGTTAGGTTAGGTTAGGTTAGGTTAGGTTAGGTTAGGTTAGGTTAGGTTAGGTTAGGTTAGGTTAGGTTAGGTTAGGTTAGGTTAGGTTAGGTTAGGTTAGGTTAGGTTAGGTTAGGTTAGGTTAGGTTAGGTTAGGTTAGGTTAGGTTAGGTTAGGTTAGGTTAGGTTAGGTTAGGTTAGGTTAGGTTAGGTTAGGTTAGGTTAGGTTAGGTTAGGTTAGGTTAGGTTAGGTTAGGTTAGGTTAGGTTAGGTTAGGTTAGGTTAGGTTAGGTTAGGTTAGGTTAGGTTAGGTTAGGTTAGGTTAGGTTAGGTTAGGTTAGGTTAGGTGAGGGTAGGGTGGGTGAGGTTCGAGAGTTAGGTTAGGTTACTTTAGGTTTATTTTCCGAGTCCGAAACTTTTTACGAGTTCGATATCTCGTCCCGTTTTTTAATCTCGCCTCCTCGGCGGGAGAACCGAGAAGAGGGGTCGGTAGTAGTCGGATTTTTCGTTCGGAATTCGGTTTATTTTAAGTTACTAAACTAAACTAATCGTGTGCCGATTTATAATTATTTAAATTATATTTTTATAACGGTCGTCTTTTTTAGTAGGTAGCCCTTTACGCGCTGCTTTCTTCGTTTATATTCGTTAATTATACTTGTTTGTTGAGTATTTTTACCCGCCTTGATTTCTTTACGCCCTTCTTGCTTTCTTTACGGTATCTCCTACCGTTAAGTCTACCTTGCTATGATCGTCGTCCTGTAATTCGGTTTCTAGCGATAAACGATTAGCTAACGAGGTGGCTACGAGACGGGTGTCAGTTTTTTATTTTGAATATATATGTATATATATATATATATATATGTGTATCGTTAAAACTGTTATTAATTTCTTTGCATTGTTTTAATATGTCCGGTATAATTGGTTATGTTAGGTTAGGATAGGTTAGGTTAGGTTAGGTTAGGTTAGGTTAGGTTAGGTTAGGTTAGGTTAGGTTAGGTTAGGTTAGGTTAGGTTAGGTTAGGTTAGGTTAGGTTAGGTTAGGTTAGGTTAGGTTAGGTTAGGTTAGGTTAGGTTAGGTTAGGTTAGGTTAGGTTAGGTTAGGTTAGGTTAGGTTAGGTTAGGTTAGGTTAGGTTAGGTTAGGTTAGGTTAGGTTAGGTTAGGTTAGGTTAGGTTAGGTTGGGTTAGGTTCGAGAGTTAGGTTAGGTTACTTTAGGTTTATTTTCCGAGTCCGAAACTTTTTACGAGTTCGATATCTCGTCCCGTTTTTTAATCTCGCCTCCTCGGCGGGAGAACCGAGAAGAGGGGTCGGTAGTAGTCGGATTTTTCGTTCGGAATTCGGTTTATTTTAAGTTACTAAACTAAACTAATCGTGTGCCGATTTATAATTATTTAAATTATATTTTTATAACGGTCGTCTTTTTTAGTAGGTAGCCCTTTACGCGCTGCTTTCTTCGTTTATATTCGTTAATTATACTTGTTTGTTGAGTATTTTTACCCGCCTTGATTTCTTTACGCCCTTCTTGCTTTCTTTACGGTATCTCCTACCGTTAAGTCTACCTTGCTATGATCGTCGTCCTGTAATTCGGTTTCTAGCGATAAACGATTAGCTAACGAGGTGGCTACGAGACGGGTGTCAGTTTTTTATTTTGAATATATATGTATATATATATATATATATATGTGTATCGTTAAAACTGTTATTAATTTCTTTGCATTGTTTTAATATGTCCGGTATAATTGGTTATGTTAGGTTAGGTTAGGTTAGGTTAGGTTAGGTTAGGTTAGGTTAGGTTAGGTTAGGTTAGGTTAGGTTAGGTTAGGTTAGGTTAGGTTAGGTTAGGTTAGGTTAGGTTAGGTTAGGTTAGGTTAGGTTAGGTTAGGTTAGGTTAGGTTAGGTTAGGTTAGGTTAGGTTAGGTTAGGTTAGGTTAGGTTAGGTTAGGTTAGGTTAGGTTAGGTTAGGTTAGGTTAGGTTAGGTTAGGTTAGGTTAGGTTAGGTTAGGTTAGGTTAGGTTAGGTTAGGTTAGGTTAGGTTAGGTTAGGTTAGGTTAGGTTAGGTTAGGTTAGGTTAGGTTAGGTTAGGTTAGGTTAGGTTAGGTTAGGTTAGGTTAGGTTAGGTTAGGTTAGGTTAGGTTAGGTTAGGTTAGGTTAGGTTGGGTTAGGTTCGAGAGTTAGGTTAGGTTACTTTAGGTTTATTTTCCGAGTCCGAAACTTTTTACGAGTTCGATATCTCGTCCCGTTTTTTAATCTCGCCTCCTCGGCGGGAGAACCGAGAAGAGGGGTCGGTAGTAGTCGGATTTTTCGTTCGGAATTCGGTTTATTTTAAGTTACTAAACTAAACTAATCGTGTGCCGATTTATAATTATTTAAATTATATTTTTATAACGGTCGTCTTTTTTAGTAGGTAGCCCTTTACGCGCTGCTTTCTTCGTTTATATTCGTTAATTATACTTGTTTGTTGAGTATTTTTACCCGCCTTGATTTCTTTACGCCCTTCTTGCTTTCTTTACGGTATCTCCTACCGTTAAGTCTACCTTGCTATGATCGTCGTCCTGTAATTCGGTTTCTAGCGATAAACGATTAGCTAACGAGGTGGCTACGAGACGGGTGTCAGTTTTTTATTTTGAATATATATGTATATATATATATATATGTGTATCGTTAAAACTGTTATTAATTTCTTTGCATTGTTTTAATATGTCCGGTATAATTGGTTATGTTAGGTTAGGTTAGGTTAGGTTAGGTTAGGTTAGGTTAGGTTAGGTTAGGTTAGGTTAGGTTAGGTTAGGTTAGGTTAGGTTAGGTTAGGTTAGGTTAGGTTAGGTTAGGTTAGGTTAGGTTAGGTTAGGTTAGGTTAGGTTAGGTTAGGTTAGGTTAGGTTAGGTTAGGTTAGGTTAGGTTAGGTTAGGTTAGGTTAGGTTAGGTTAGGTTAGGTTAGGTTAGGTTAGGTTAGGTTAGGTTAGGTTAGGTTAGGTTAGGTTAGGTTAGGTTAGGTTAGGTTAGGTTAGGTTAGGTTAGGTTAGGTTAGGTTAGGTTAGGTTAGGTTAGGTTAGGTTAGGTTAGGTTAGGTTAGGTTAGGTTAGGTTAGGTTAGGTTAGGTTAGGTTAGGTTAGGTTAGGTTAGGTTAGGTTAGGTTAGGTTAGGTTAGGTTAGGTTAGGTTAGGTTAGGTTAGGTTAGGTTAGGTTAGGTTAGGTTAGGTTAGGTTAGGTTAGGTTAGGTTAGGTTAGGTTAGGTTAGGTTAGGTTAGGTTAGGTTAGGTTAGGTTAGGTTGGGTTAGGTTCGAGAGTTAGGTTAGGTTACTTTAGGTTTATTTTCCGAGTCCGAAACTTTTTACGAGTTCGATATCTCGTCCCGTTATTTAATCTCGCCTCCTCGGCGGGAGAACCGAGAAGAGGGGTCGGTAGTAGTCGGATTTTTCGTTCGGAATTCGGTTTATTTTAAGTTACTAAACTAAACTAATCGTGTGCCGATTTATAATTATTTAAATTATATTTTTATAACGGTCGTCTTTTTTAGTAGGTAGCCCTTTACGCGCTGCTTTCTTCGTTTATATTCGTTAATTATACTTGTTTGTTGAGTATTTTTACCCGCCTTGATTTCTTTACGCCCTTCTTGCTTTCTTTACGGTATCTCCTACCGTTAAGTCTACCTTGCTATGATCGTCGTCCTGTAATTCGGTTTCTAGCGATAAACGATTAGCTAACGAGGTGGCTACGAGACGGGTGTCAGTTTTTTATTTTGAATATATATGTATATATATATATATATGTGTATCGTTAAAACTGTTATTAATTTCTTTGCATTGTTTTAATATGTCCGGTATAATTGGTTATGTTAGGTTAGGTTAGGTTAGGTTAGGTTAGGTTAGGTTAGGTTAGGTTAGGTTAGGTTAGGTTAGGTTAGGTTAGGTTAGGTTAGGTTAGGTTAGGTTAGGTTGGGTTAGGTTCGAGAGTTAGGTTAGGTTACTTTAGGTTTATTTTCCGAGTCCGAAACTTTTTACGAGTTCGATATCTCGTCCCGTTTTTTAATCTCGCCTCCTCGGCGGGAGAACCGAGAAGAGGGGTCGGTAGTAGTCGGATTTTTCGTTCGGAATTCGGTTTATTTTAAGTTACTAAACTAAACTAATCGTGTGCCGATTTATAATTATTTAAATTATATTTTTATAACGGTCGTCTTTTTTAGTAGGTAGCCCTTTACGCGCTGCTTTCTTCGTTTATATTCGTTAATTATACTTGTTTGTTGAGTATTTTTACCCGCCTTGATTTCTTTACGCCCTTCTTGCTTTCTTTACGGTATCTCCTACCGTTAAGTCTACCTTGCTATGATCGTCGTCCTGTAATTCGGTTTCTAGCGATAAACGATTAGCTAACGAGGTGGCTACGAGACGGGTGTCAGTTTTTTATTTTGAATATATATGTATATATATATATATATATATGTGTATCGTTAAAACTGTTATTAATTTCTTTGCATTGTTTTAATATGTCCGGTATAATTGGTTATGTTAGGTTAGGTTAGGTTAGGTTAGGTTAGGTTAGGTTAGGTTAGGTTAGGTTAGGTTAGGTTAGGTTAGGTTAGGTTAGGTTAGGTTAGGTTAGGTTAGGTTAGGTTGGGTTAGGTTCGAGAGTTAGGTTAGGTTACTTTAGGTTTATTTTCCGAGTCCGAAACTTTTTACGAGTTCGATATCTCGTCCCGTTTTTTAATCTCGCCTCCTCGGCGGGAGAACCGAGAAGAGGGGTCGGTAGTAGTCGGATTTTTCGTTCGGAATTCGGTTTATTTTAAGTTACTAAACTAAACTAATCGTGTGCCGATTTATAATTATTTAAATTATATTTTTATAACGGTCGTCTTTTTTAGTAGGTAGCCCTTTACGCGCTGCTTTCTTCGTTTATATTCGTTAATTATACTTGTTTGTTGAGTATTTTTACCCGCCTTGATTTCTTTACGCCCCTCTTGCTTTCTTTACGGTATCTCCTACCGTTAAGTCTACCTTGCTATGATCGTCGTCCTGTAATTCGGTTTCTAGCGATAAACGATTAGCTAACGAGGTGGCTACGAGACGGGTGTCAGTTTTTTATTTTGAATATATATGTATATATATATATATATATGTGTATCGTTAAAACTGTTATTAATTTCTTTGCATTGTTTTAATATGTCCGGTATAATTGGTTATGTTAGGTTAGGTTAGGTTAGGTTAGGTTAGGTTAGGTTAGGTTAGGTTAGGTTAGGTTAGGTTAGGTTAGGTTAGGTTAGGTTAGGTTAGGTTAGGTTAGGTTAGGTTAGGTTAGGTTAGGTTAGGTTAGGTTAGGTTAGGTTGGGTTAGGTTCGAGAGTTAGGTTAGGTTACTTTAGGTTTATTTTCCGAGTCCGAAACTTTTTACGAGTTCGATATCTCGTCCCGTTTTTTAATCTCGCCTCCTCGGCGGGAGAACCGAGAAGAGGGGTCGGTAGTAGTCGGATTTTTCGTTCGGAATTCGGTTTATTTTAAGTTACTAAACTAAACTAATCGTGTGCCGATTTATAATTATTTAAATTATATTTTTATAACGGTCGTCTTTTTTAGTAGGTAGCCCTTTACGCGCTGCTTTCTTCGTTTATATTCGTTAATTATACTTGTTTGTTGAGTATTTTTACCCGCCTTGATTTCTTTACGCCCTTCTTGCTTTCTTTACGGTATCTCCTACCGTTAAGTCTACCTTGCTATGATCGTCGTCCTGTAATTCGGTTTCTAGCGATAAACGATTAGCTAACGAGGTGGCTACGAGACGGGTGTCAGTTTTTTATTTTGAATATATATGTATATATATATATATGTGTATCGTTAAAACTGTTATTAATTTCTTTGCATTGTTTTAATATGTCCGGTATAATTGGTTATGTTAGGTTAGGTTAGGTTAGGTTAGGTTAGGTTAGGTTAGGTTAGGTTAGGTTAGGTTAGGTTAGGTTAGGTTAGGTTAGGTTAGGTTAGGTTAGGTTGGGTTAGGTTCGAGAGTTAGGTTAGGTTACTTTAGGTTTATTTTCCGAGTCCGAAACTTTTTACGAGTTCGATATCTCGTCCCGTTTTTTAATCTCGCCTCCTCGGCGGGAGAACCGAGAAGAGGGGTCGGTAGTAGTCGGATTTTTCGTTCGGAATTCGGTTTATTTTAAGTTACTAAACTAAACTAATCGTGTGCCGATTTATAATTATTTAAATTATATTTTTATAACGGTCGTCTTTTTTAGTAGGTAGCCCTTTACGCGCTGCTTTCTTCGTTTATATTCGTTAATTATACTTGTTTGTTGAGTATTTTTACCCGCCTTGATTTCTTTACGCCCTTCTTGCTTTCTTTACGGTATCTCCTACCGTTAAGTCTACCTTGCTATGATCGTCGTCCTGTAATTCGGTTTCTAGCGATAAACGATTAGCTAACGAGGTGGCTACGAGACGGGTGTCAGTTTTTTATTTTGAATATATATGTATATATATATATATATGTGTATCGTTAAAACTGTTATTAATTTCTTTGCATTGTTTTAATATGTCCGGTATAATTGGTTATGTTAGGTTAGGTTAGGTTAGGTTAGGTTAGGTTAGGTTAGGTTAGGTTAGGTTAGGTTAGGTTAGGTTAGGTTAGGTTAGGTTAGGTTAGGTTAGGTTAGGTTGGGTTAGGTTCGAGAGTTAGGTTAGGTTACTTTAGGTTTATTTTCCGAGTCCGAAACTTTTTACGAGTTCGATATCTCGTCCCGTTTTTTAATCTCGCCTCCTCGGCGGGAGAACCGAGAAGAGGGGTCGGTAGTAGTCGGATTTTTCGTTCGGAATTCGGTTTATTTTAAGTTACTAAACTAAACTAATCGTGTGCCGATTTATAATTATTTAAATTATATTTTTATAACGGTCGTCTTTTTTAGTAGGTAGCCCTTTACGCGCTGCTTTCTTCGTTTATATTCGTTAATTATACTTGTTTGTTGAGTATTTTTACCCGCCTTGATTTCTTTACGCCCTTCTTGCTTTCTTTACGGTATCTCCTACCGTTAAGTCTACCTTGCTATGATCGTCGTCCTGTAATTCGGTTTCTAGCGATAAACGATTAGCTAACGAGGTGGCTACGAGACGGGTGTCAGTTTTTTATTTTGAATATATATGTATATATATATATATATATATGTGTATCGTTAAAACTGTTATTAATTTCTTTGCATTGTTTTAATATGTCCGGTATAATTGGTTATGTTAGGTTAGGTTAGGTTAGGTTAGGTTAGGTTAGGTTAGGTTAGGTTAGGTTAGGTTAGGTTAGGTTAGGTTAGGTTAGGTTAGGTTAGGTTAGGTTAGGTTAGGTTGGGTTAGGTTCGAGAGTTAGGTTAGGTTACTTTAGGTTTATTTTCCGAGTCCGAAACTTTTTACGAGTTCGATATCTCGTCCCGTTTTTTAATCTCGCCTCCTCGGCGGGAGAACCGAGAAGAGGGGTCGGTAGTAGTCGGATTTTTCGTTCGGAATTCGGTTTATTTTAAGTTACTAAACTAAACTAATCGTGTGCCGATTTATAATTATTTAAATTATATTTTTATAACGGTCGTCTTTTTTAGTAGGTAGCCCTTTACGCGCTGCTTTCTTCGTTTATATTCGTTAATTATACTTGTTTGTTGAGTATTTTTACCCGCCTTGATTTCTTTACGCCCTTCTTGCTTTCTTTACGGTATCTCCTACCGTTAAGTCTACCTTGCTATGATCGTCGTCCTGTAATTCGGTTTCTAGCGATAAACGATTAGCTAACGAGGTGGCTACGAGACGGGTGTCAGTTTTTTATTTTGAATATATATGTATATATATATATATATATATGTGTATCGTTAAAACTGTTATTAATTTCTTTGCATTGTTTTAATATGTCCGGTATAATTGGTTATGTTAGGTTAGGTTAGGTTAGGTTAGGTTAGGTTAGGTTAGGTTAGGTTAGGTTAGGTTAGGTTAGGTTAGGTTAGGTTAGGTTAGGTTAGGTTAGGTTAGGTTAGGTTGGGTTAGGTTCGAGAGTTAGGTTAGGTTACTTTAGGTTTATTTTCCGAGTCCGAAACTTTTTACGAGTTCGATATCTCGTCCCGTTTTTTAATCTCGCCTCCTCGGCGGGAGAACCGAGAAGAGGGGTCGGTAGTAGTCGGATTTTTCGTTCGGAATTCGGTTTATTTTAAGTTACTAAACTAAACTAATCGTGTGCCGATTTATAATTATTTAAATTATATTTTTATAACGGTCGTCTTTTTTAGTAGGTAGCCCTTTACGCGCTGCTTTCTTCGTTTATATTCGTTAATTATACTTGTTTGTTGAGTATTTTTACCCGCCTTGATTTCTTTACGCCCTTCTTGCTTTCTTTACGGTATCTCCTACCGTTAAGTCTACCTTGCTATGATCGTCGTCCTGTAATTCGGTTTCTAGCGATAAACGATTAGCTAACGAGGTGGCTACGAGACGGGTGTCAGTTTTTTATTTTGAATATATATGTATATATATATATATGTGTATCGTTAAAACTGTTATTAATTTCTTTGCATTGTTTTAATATGTCCGGTATAATTGGTTATGTTAGGTTAGGTTAGGTTAGGTTAGGTTAGGTTAGGTTAGGTTAGGTTAGGTTAGGTTAGGTTAGGTTAGGTTAGGTTAGGTTAGGTTAGGTTAGGTTGGGTTAGGTTCGAGAGTTAGGTTAGGTTACTTTAGGTTTATTTTCCGAGTCCGAAACTTTTTACGAGTTCGATATCTCGTCCCGTTTTTTAATCTCGCCTCCTCGGCGGGAGAACCGAGAAGAGGGGTCGGTAGTAGTCGGATTTTTCGTTCGGAATTCGGTTTATTTTAAGTTACTAAACTAAACTAATCGTGTGCCGATTTATAATTATTTAAATTATATTTTTATAACGGTCGTCTTTTTTAGTAGGTAGCCCTTTACGCGCTGCTTTCTTCGTTTATATTCGTTAATTATACTTGTTTGTTGAGTATTTTTACCCGCCTTGATTTCTTTACGCCCTTCTTGCTTTCTTTACGGTATCTCCTACCGTTAAGTCTACCTTGCTATGATCGTCGTCCTGTAATTCGGTTTCTAGCGATAAACGATTAGCTAACGAGGTGGCTACGAGACGGGTGTCAGTTTTTTATTTTGAATATATATGTATATATATATATATATGTGTATCGTTAAAACTGTTATTAATTTCTTTGCATTGTTTTAATATGTCCGGTATAATTGGTTATGTTAGGTTAGGTTAGGTTAGGTTAGGTTAGGTTAGGTTAGGTTAGGTTAGGTTAGGTTAGGTTAGGTTAGGTTAGGTTAGGTTAGGTTAGGTTAGGTTAGGTTAGGTTAGGTTAGGTTAGGTTAGGTTAGGTTAGGTTAGGTTAGGTTAGGTTAGGTTAGGTTAGGTTAGGTTAGGTTAGGTTAGGTTAGGTTAGGTTAGGTTAGGTTAGGTTAGGTTAGGTTAGGTTAGGTTAGGTTAGGTTAGGTTAGGTTAGGTTAGGTTAGGTTAGGTTAGGTTAGGTTAGGTTAGGTTAGGTTAGGTTAGGTTAGGTTAGGTTAGGTTAGGTTAGGTTAGGTTAGGTTAGGTTAGGTTAGGTTAGGTTAGGTTAGGTTAGGTTAGGTTAGGTTAGGTTAGGTTAGGTTAGGTTAGGTTAGGTTAGGTTAGGTTAGGTTAGGTTAGGTTAGGTTAGGTTAGGTTAGGTTAGGTTAGGTTAGGTTAGGTTAGGTTAGGTTAGGTTAGGTTAGGTTAGGTTAGGTTAGGTTAGGTTAGGTTGGGTTAGGTTCGAGAGTTAGGTTAGGTTACTTTAGGTTTATTTTCCGAGTCCGAAACTTTTTACGAGTTCGATATCTCGTCCCGTTTTTTAATTTAATCTCGCCTCCTCGGCGGGAGAACCGAGAAGAGGGGTCGGTAGTAGTCGGATTTTTCGTTCGGAATTCGGTTTATTTTAAGTTACTAAACTAAACTAATCGTGTGCCGATTTATAATTATTTAAATTATATTTTTATAACGGTCGTCTTTTTTAGTAGGTAGCCCTTTACGCGCTGCTTTCTTCGTTTATATTCGTTAATTATACTTGTTTGTTGAGTATTTTTACCCGCCTTGATTTCTTTACGCCCTTCTTGCTTTCTTTACGGTATCTCCTACCGTTAAGTCTACCTTGCTATGATCGTCGTCCTGTAATTCGGTTTCTAGCGATAAACGATTAGCTAACGAGGTGGCTACGAGACGGGTGTCAGTTTTTTATTTTGAATATATATGTATATATATATATGTGTATCGTTAAAACTGTTATTAATTTCTTTGCATTGTTTTAATATGTCCGGTATAATTGGTTATGTTAGGTTAGGTTAGGTTAGGTTAGGTTAGGTTAGGTTAGGTTAGGTTAGGTTAGGTTAGGTTAGGTTAGGTTAGGTTAGGTTAGGTTAGGTTAGGTTGGGTTAGGTTCGAGAGTTAGGTTAGGTTACTTTAGGTTTATTTTCCGAGTCCGAAACTTTTTACGAGTTCGATATCTCGTCCCGTTTTTTAATCTCGCCTCCTCGGCGGGAGAACCGAGAAGAGGGGTCGGTAGTAGTCGGATTTTTCGTTCGGAATTCGGTTTATTTTAAGTTACTAAACTAAACTAATCGTGTGCCGATTTATAATTATTTAAATTATATTTTTATAACGGTCGTCTTTTTTAGTAGGTAGCCCTTTACGCGCTGCTTTCTTCGTTTATATTCGTTAATTATACTTGTTTGTTGAGTATTTTTACCCGCCTTGATTTCTTTACGCCCTTCTTGCTTTCTTTACGGTATCTCCTACCGTTAAGTCTACCTTGCTATGATCGTCGTCCTGTAATTCGGTTTCTAGCGATAAACGATTAGCTAACGAGGTGGCTACGAGACGGGTGTCAGTTTTTTATTTTGAATATATATGTATATATATATATATATGTGTATCGTTAAAACTGTTATTAATTTCTTTGCATTGTTTTAATATGTCCGGTATAATTGGTTATGTTAGGTTAGGTTAGGTTAGGTTAGGTTAGGTTAGGTTAGGTTAGGTTAGGTTAGGTTAGGTTAGGTTAGGTTAGGTTAGGTTAGGTTAGGTTAGGTTAGGTTAGGTTAGGTTAGGTTAGGTTAGGTTAGGTTAGGTTAGGTTAGGTTAGGTTAGGTTAGGTTAGGTTAGGTTAGGTTAGGTTAGGTTAGGTTAGGTTAGGTTAGGTTAGGTTAGTTAGGTTAGGTTGGGTTAGGTTCGAGAGTTAGGTTAGGTTACTTTAGGTTTATTTTCCGAGTCCGAAACTTTTTACGAGTTCGATATCTCGTCCCGTTTTTTAATCTCGCCTCCTCGGCGGGAGAACCGAGAAGAGGGGTCGGTAGTAGTCGGATTTTTCGTTCGGAATTCGGTTTATTTTAAGTTACTAAACTAAACTAATCGTGTGCCGATTTATAATTATTTAAATTATATTTTTATAACGGTCGTCTTTTTTAGTAGGTAGCCCTTTACGCGCTGCTTTCTTCGTTTATATTCGTTAATTATACTTGTTTGTTGAGTATTTTTACCCGCCTTGATTTCTTTACGCCCTTCTTGCTTTCTTTACGGTATCTCCTACCGTTAAGTCTACCTTGCTATGATCGTCGTCCTGTAATTCGGTTTCTAGCGATAAACGATTAGCTAACGAGGTGGCTACGAGACGGGTGTCAGTTTTTTATTTTGAATATATATGTATATATATATATATATATGTGTATCGTTAAAACTGTTATTAATTTCTTTGCATTGTTTTAATATGTCCGGTATAATTGGTTATGTTAGGTTAGGTTAGGTTAGGTTAGGTTAGGTTAGGTTAGGTTAGGTTAGGTTAGGTTAGGTTAGGTTAGGTTAGGTTAGGTTAGGTTAGGTTAGGTTAGGTTAGGTTAGGTTAGGTTAGGTTAGGTTAGGTTAGGTTAGGTTGGGTTAGGTTCGAGAGTTAGGTTAGGTTACTTTAGGTTTATTTTCCGAGTCCGAAACTTTTTACGAGTTCGATATCTCGTCCCGTTTTTTAATCTCGCCTCCTCGGCGGGAGAATCGAGAAGAGGGGTCGGTAGTAGTCGGATTTTTCGTTCGGAATTCGGTTTATTTTAAGTTACTAAACTAAACTAATCGTGTGCCGATTTATAATTATTTAAATTATATTTTTATAACGGTCGTCTTTTTTAGTAGGTAGCCCTTTACGCGCTGCTTTCTTCGTTTATATTCGTTAATTATACTTGTTTGTTGAGTATTTTTACCCGCCTTGATTTCTTTACGCCCTTCTTGCTTTCTTTACGGTATCTCCTACCGTTAAGTCTACCTTGCTATGATCGTCGTCCTGTAATTCGGTTTCTAGCGATAAACGATTAGCTAACGAGGTGGATACGAGACGGGTGTCAGTTTTTTATTTTGAATATATATGTATATATATATATATATGTGTATCGTTAAAACTGTTATTAATTTCTTTGCATTGTTTTAATATGTCCGGTATAATTGGTTATGTTAGGTTAGGTTAGGTTAGGTTAGGTTAGGTTAGGTTAGGTTAGGTTAGGTTAGGTTAGGTTAGGTTAGGTTAGGTTAGGTTAGGTTAGGTTAGGTTAGGTTAGGTTAGGTTAGGTTAGGTTGGGTTAGGTTCGAGAGTTAGGTTAGGTTACTTTAGGTTTATTTTCCGAGTCCGAAACTTTTTACGAGTTCGATATCTCGTCCCGTTTTTTAATCTCGCCTCCTCGGCGGGAGAACCGAGAAGAGGGGTCGGTAGTAGTCGGATTTTTCGTTCGGAATTCGGTTTATTTTAAGTTACTAAACTAAACTAATCGTGTGCCGATTTATAATTATTTAAATTATATTTTTATAACGGTCGTCTTTTTTAGTAGGTAGCCCTTTACGCGCTGCTTTCTTCGTTTATATTCGTTAATTATACTTGTTTGTTGAGTATTTTTACCCGCCTTGATTTCTTTACGCCCTTCTTGCTTTCTTTACGGTATCTCCTACCGTTAAGTCTACCTTGCTATGATCGTCGTCCTGTAATTCGGTTTCTAGCGATAAACGATTAGCTAACGAGGTGGCTACGAGACGGGTGTCAGTTTTTTATTTTGAATATATATGTATATATATATATATATGTGTATCGTTAAAACTGTTATTAATTTCTTTGCATTGTTTTAATATGTCCGGTATAATTGGTTATGTTAGGTTAGGTTAGGTTAGGTTAGGTTAGGTTAGGTTAGGTTAGGTTAGGTTAGGTTAGGTTAGGTTAGGTTAGGTTAGGTTAGGTTAGGTTAGGTTAGGTTAGGTTAGGTTAGGTTAGGTTAGGTTAGGTTAGGTTAGGTTAGGTTAGGTTAGGTTAGGTTAGGTTAGGTTAGGTTAGGTTAGGTTAGGTTAGGTTAGGTTAGGTTAGGTTAGGTTAGGTTAGGTTAGGTTAGGTTAGGTTAGGTTAGGTTAGGTTAGGTTAGGTTAGGTTAGGTTAGGTTAGGTTAGGTTAGGTTGGGTTAGGTTCGAGAGTTAGGTTAGGTTACTTTAGGTTTATTTTCCGAGTCCGAAACTTTTTACGAGTTCGATATCTCGTCCCGTTTTTTAATCTCGCCTCCTCGGCGGGAGAACCGAGAAGAGGGGTCGGTAGTAGTCGGATTTTTCGTTCGGAATTCGGTTTATTTTAAGTTACTAAACTAAACTAATCGTGTGCCGATTTATAATTATTTAAATTATATTTTTATAACGGTCGTCTTTTTTAGTAGGTAGCCCTTTACGCGCTGCTTTCTTCGTTTATATTCGTTAATTATACTTGTTTGTTGAGTATTTTTACCCGCCTTGATTTCTTTACGCCCTTCTTGCTTTCTTTACGGTATCTCCTACCGTTAAGTCTACCTTGCTATGATCGTCGTCCTGTAATTCGGTTTCTAGCGATAAACGATTAGCTAACGAGGTGGCTACGAGACGGGTGTCAGTTTTTTATTTTGAATATATATGTATATATATATATATATATGTGTATCGTTAAAACTGTTATTAATTTCTTTGCATTGTTTTAATATGTCCGGTATAATTGGTTATGTTAGGTTAGGTTAGGTTAGGTTAGGTTAGGTTAGGTTAGGTTAGGTTAGGTTAGGTTAGGTTAGGTTAGGTTAGGTTAGGTTAGGTTAGGTTAGGTTAGGTTGGGTTAGGTTCGAGAGTTAGGTTAGGTTACTTTAGGTTTATTTTCCGAGTCCGAAACTTTTTACGAGTTCGATATCTCGTCCCGTTTTTTAATCTCGCCTCCTCGGCGGGAGAACCGAGAAGAGGGGTCGGTAGTAGTCGGATTTTTCGTTCGGAATTCGGTTTATTTTAAGTTACTAAACTAAACTAATCGTGTGCCGATTTATAATTATTTAAATTATATTTTTATAACGGTCGTCTTTTTTAGTAGGTAGCCCTTTACGCGCTGCTTTCTTCGTTTATATTCGTTAATTATACTTGTTTGTTGAGTATTTTTACCCGCCTTGATTTCTTTACGCCCTTCTTGCTTTCTTTACGGTATCTCCTACCGTTAAGTCTACCTTGCTATGATCGTCGTCCTGTAATTCGGTTTCTAGCGATAAACGATTAGCTAACGAGGTGGCTACGAGACGGGTGTCAGTTTTTTATTTTGAATATATATGTATATATATATATATATGTGTATCGTTAAAACTGTTATTAATTTCTTTGCATTGTTTTAATATGTCCGGTATAATTGGTTATGTTAGGTTAGGTTAGGTTAGGTTAGGTTAGGTTAGGTTAGGTTAGGTTAGGTTAGGTTAGGTTAGGTTAGGTTAGGTTAGGTTAGGTTAGGTTAGGTTAGGTTAGGTTGGGTTAGGTTCGAGAGTTAGGTTAGGTTACTTTAGGTTTATTTTCCGAGTCCGAAACTTTTTACGAGTTCGATATCTCGTCCCGTTTTTTAATCTCGCCTCCTCGGCGGGAGAACCGAGAAGAGGGGTCGGTAGTAGTCGGATTTTTCGTTCGGAATTCGGTTTATTTTAAGTTACTAAACTAAACTAATCGTGTGCCGATTTATAATTATTTAAATTATATTTTTATAACGGTCGTCTTTTTTAGTAGGTAGCCCTTTACGCGCTGCTTTCTTCGTTTATATTCGTTAATTATACTTGTTTGTTGAGTATTTTTACCCGCCTTGATTTCTTTACGCCCTTCTTGCTTTCTTTACGGTATCTCCTACCGTTAAGTCTACCTTGCTATGATCGTCGTCCTGTAATTCGGTTTCTAGCGATAAACGATTAGCTAACGAGGTGGCTACGAGACGGGTGTCAGTTTTTTATTTTGAATATATATGTATATATATATATATATATATATGTGTATCGTTAAAACTGTTATTAATTTCTTTGCATTGTTTTAATATGTCCGGTATAATTGGTTATGTTAGGTTAGGTTAGGTTAGGTTAGGTTAGGTTAGGTTAGGTTAGGTTAGGTTAGGTTAGGTTAGGTTAGGTTAGGTTAGGTTAGGTTAGGTTAGGTTAGGTTAGGTTGGGTTAGGTTCGAGAGTTAGGTTAGGTTACTTTAGGTTTATTTTCCGAGTCCGAAACTTTTTACGAGTTCGATATCTCGTCCCGTTTTTTAATCTCGCCTCCTCGGCGGGAGAACCGAGAAGAGGGGTCGGTAGTAGTCGGATTTTTCGTTCGGAATTCGGTTTATTTTAAGTTACTAAACTAAACTAATCGTGTGCCGATTTATAATTATTTAAATTATATTTTTATAACGGTCGTCTTTTTTAGTAGGTAGCCCTTTACGCGCTGCTTTCTTCGTTTATATTCGTTAATTATACTTGTTTGTTGAGTATTTTTACCCGCCTTGATTTCTTTACGCCCTTCTTGCTTTCTTTACGGTATCTCCTACCGTTAAGTCTACCTTGCTATGATCGTCGTCCTGTAATTCGGTTTCTAGCGATAAACGATTAGCTAACGAGGTGGCTACGAGACGGGTGTCAGTTTTTTATTTTGAATATATATGTATATATATATATATATGTGTATCGTTAAAACTGTTATTAATTTCTTTGCATTGTTTTAATATGTCCGGTATAATTGGTTATGTTAGGTTAGGTTAGGTTAGGTTAGGTTAGGTTAGGTTAGGTTAGGTTAGGTTAGGTTAGGTTAGGTTAGGTTAGGTTAGGTTAGGTTAGGTTAGGTTAGGTTAGGTTGGGTTAGGTTCGAGAGTTAGGTTAGGTTACTTTAGGTTTATTTTCCGAGTCCGAAACTTTTTACGAGTTCGATATCTCGTCCCGTTTTTTAATCTCGCCTCCTCGGCGGGAGAACCGAGAAGAGGGGTCGGTAGTAGTCGGATTTTTCGTTCGGAATTCGGTTTATTTTAAGTTACTAAACTAAACTAATCGTGTGCCGATTTATAATTATTTAAATTATATTTTTATAACGGTCGTCTTTTTTAGTAGGTAGCCCTTTACGCGCTGCTTTCTTCGTTTATATTCGTTAATTATACTTGTTTGTTGAGTATTTTTACCCGCCTTGATTTCTTTACGCCCTTCTTGCTTTCTTTACGGTATCTCCTACCGTTAAGTCTACCTTGCTATGATCGTCGTCCTGTAATTCGGTTTCTAGCGATAAACGATTAGCTAACGAGGTGGCTACGAGACGGGTGTCAGTTTTTTATTTTGAATATATATGTATATATATATATATGTGTATCGTTAAAACTGTTATTAATTTCTTTGCATTGTTTTAATATGTCCGGTATAATTGGTTATGTTAGGTTAGGTTAGGTTAGGTTAGGTTAGGTTAGGTTAGGTTAGGTTAGGTTAGGTTAGGTTAGGTTAGGTTAGGTTAGGTTAGGTTAGGTTAGGTTAGGTTAGGTTAGGTTAGGTTAGGTTAGGTTAGGTTAGGTTAGGTTAGGTTAGGTTAGGTTAGGTTAGGTTAGGTTAGGTTAGGTTAGGTTAGGTTAGGTTAGGTTAGGTTAGGTTAGGTTAGGTTAGGTTAGGTTAGGTTAGGTTAGGTTAGGTTAGGTTAGGTTAGGTTAGGTTAGGTTAGGTTAGGTTAGGTTAGGTTAGGTTAGGTTAGGTTAGGTTAGGTTAGGTTAGGTTAGGTTAGGTTAGGTTAGGTTAGGTTAGGTTAGGTTAGGTTAGGTTAGGTTAGGTTAGGTTAGGTTAGGTTAGGTTAGGTTAGGTTAGGTTAGGTTAGGTTAGGTTAGGTTAGGTTAGGTTAGGTTAGGTTAGGTTAGGTTAGGTTAGGTTAGGTTAGGTTAGGTTAGGTTAGGTTAGGTTAGGTTAGGTTAGGTTAGGTTAGGTTAGGTTAGGTTAGGTTAGGTTAGGTTAGGTTAGGTTAGGTTAGGTTAGGTTAGGTTAGGTTAGGTTAGGTTAGGTTAGGTTAGGTTAGGTTAGGTTAGGTTAGGTTAGGTTAGGTTAGGTTAGGTTAGGTTAGGTTAGGTTAGGTTAGGTTAGGTTAGGTTAGGTTAGGTTAGGTTAGGTTAGGTTAGGTTAGGTTAGGTTAGGTTAGGTTAGGTTAGGTTAGGTTAGGTTAGGTTAGGTTAGGTTAGGTTAGGTTAGGTTAGGTTAGGTTAGGTTAGGTTAGGTTAGGTTAGGTTAGGTTAGGTTAGGTTAGGTTAGGTTAGGTTAGGTTAGGTTAGGTTAGGTTAGGTTAGGTTAGGTTAGGTTAGGTTAGGTTAGGTTAGGTTAGGTTAGGTTAGGTTAGGTTAGGTTAGGTTAGGTTAGGTTAGGTTAGGTTAGGTTAGGTTAGGTTAGGTTAGGTTAGGTTAGGTTAGGTTAGGTTAGGTTAGGTTAGGTTAGGTTAGGTTAGGTTAGGTTAGGTTAGGTTAGGTTAGGTTAGGTTAGGTTAGGTTAGGTTAGGTTAGGTTAGGTTAGGTTAGGTTAGGTTAGGTTAGGTTAGGTTAGGTTAGGTTAGGTTAGGTTAGGTTAGGTTAGGTTAGGTTAGGTTAGGTTAGGTTAGGTTAGGTTAGGTTAGGTTAGGTTAGGTTAGGTTAGGTTAGGTTAGGTTAGGTTAGGTTAGGTTAGGTTAGGTTAGGTTAGGTTAGGTTAGGTTAGGTTAGGTTAGGTTAGGTTAGGTTAGGTTAGGTTAGGTTAGGTTAGGTTAGGTTAGGTTAGGTTAGGTTAGGTTAGGTTAGGTTAGGTTAGGTTAGGTTAGGTTAGGTTAGGTTAGGTTAGGTTAGGTTAGGTTAGGTTAGGTTAGGTTAGGTTAGGTTGGGTTAGGTTCGAGAGTTAGGTTAGGTTACTTTAGGTTTATTTTCCGAGTCCGAAACTTTTTACGAGTTCGATATCTCGTCCCGTTTTTTAATCTCGCCTCCTCGGCGGGAGAACCGAGAAGAGGGGTCGGTAGTAGTCGGATTTTTCGTTCGGAATTCGGTTTATTTTAAGTTACTAAACTAAACTAATCGTGTGCCGATTTATAATTATTTAAATTATATTTTTATAACGGTCGTCTTTTTTAGTAGGTAGCCCTTTACGCGCTGCTTTCTTCGTTTATATTCGTTAATTATACTTGTTTGTTGAGTATTTTTACCCGCCTTGATTTCTTTACGCCCTTCTTGCTTTCTTTACGGTATCTCCTACCGTTAAGTCTACCTTGCTATGATCGTCGTCCTGTAATTCGGTTTCTAGCGATAAACGATTAGCTAACGAGGTGGCTACGAGACGGGTGTCAGTTTTTTATTTTGAATATATATGTATATATATATATATATATGTGTATCGTTAAAACTGTTATTAATTTCTTTGCATTGTTTTAATATGTCCGGTATAATTGGTTATGTTAGGTTAGGTTAGGTTAGGTTAGGTTAGGTTAGGTTAGGTTAGGTTAGGTTAGGTTAGGTTAGGTTAGGTTAGGTTAGGTTAGGTTAGGTTAGGTTAGGTTAGGTTGGGTTAGGTTCGAGAGTTAGGTTAGGTTACTTTAGGTTTATTTTCCGAGTCCGAAACTTTTTACGAGTTCGATATCTCGTCCCGTTTTTTAATCTCGCCTCCTCGGCGGGAGAACCGAGAAGAGGGGTCGGTAGTAGTCGGATTTTTCGTTCGGAATTCGGTTTATTTTAAGTTACTAAACTAAACTAATCGTGTGCCGATTTATAATTATTTAAATTATATTTTTATAACGGTCGTCTTTTTTAGTAGGTAGCCCTTTACGCGCTGCTTTCTTCGTTTATATTCGTTAATTATACTTGTTTGTTGAGTATTTTTACCCGCCTTGATTTCTTTACGCCCTTCTTGCTTTCTTTACGGTATCTCCTACCGTTAAGTCTACCTTGCTATGATCGTCGTCCTGTAATTCGGTTTCTAGCGATAAACGATTAGCTAACGAGGTGGCTACGAGACGGGTGTCAGTTTTTTATTTTGAATATATATGTATATATATATATATATGTGTATCGTTAAAACTGTTATTAATTTCTTTGCATTGTTTTAATATGTCCGGTATAATTGGTTATGTTAGGTTAGGTTAGGTTAGGTTAGGTTAGGTTAGGTTAGGTTAGGTTAGGTTAGGTTAGGTTAGGTTAGGTTAGGTTAGGTTAGGTTAGGTTAGGTTAGGTTAGGTTGGGTTAGGTTCGAGAGTTAGGTTAGGTTACTTTAGGTTTATTTTCCGAGTCCGAAACTTTTTACGAGTTCGATATCTCGTCCCGTTTTTTAATCTCGCCTCCTCGGCGGGAGAACCGAGAAGAGGGGTCGGTAGTAGTCGGATTTTTCGTTCGGAATTCGGTTTATTTTAAGTTACTAAACTAAACTAATCGTGTGCCGATTTATAATTATTTAAATTATATTTTTATAACGGTCGTCTTTTTTAGTAGGTAGCCCTTTACGCGCTGCTTTCTTCGTTTATATTCGTTAATTATACTTGTTTGTTGAGTATTTTTACCCGCCTTGATTTCTTTACGCCCTTCTTGCTTTCTTTACGGTATCTCCTACCGTTAAGTCTACCTTGCTATGATCGTCGTCCTGTAATTCGGTTTCTAGCGATAAACGATTAGCTAACGAGGTGGCTACGAGACGGGTGTCAGTTTTTTATTTTGAATATATATGTATATATATATATATATATGTGTATCGTTAAAACTGTTATTAATTTCTTTGCATTGTTTTAATATGTCCGGTATAATTGGTTATGTTAGGTTAGGTTAGGTTAGGTTAGGTTAGGTTAGGTTAGGTTAGGTTAGGTTAGGTTAGGTTAGGTTAGGTTAGGTTAGGTTAGGTTAGGTTAGGTTAGGTTAGGTTAGGTTAGGTTGGGTTAGGTTCGAGAGTTAGGTTAGGTTACTTTAGGTTTATTTTCCGAGTCCGAAACTTTTTACGAGTTCGATATCTCGTCCCGTTTTTTAATCTCGCCTCCTCGGCGGGAGAACCGAGAAGAGGGGTCGGTAGTAGTCGGATTTTTCGTTCGGAATTCGGTTTATTTTAAGTTACTAAACTAAACTAATCGTGTGCCGATTTATAATTATTTAAATTATATTTTTATAACGGTCGTCTTTTTTAGTAGGTAGCCCTTTACGCGCTGCTTTCTTCGTTTATATTCGTTAATTATACTTGTTTGTTGAGTATTTTTACCCGCCTTGATTTCTTTACGCCCTTCTTGCTTTCTTTACGGTATCTCCTACCGTTAAGTCTACCTTGCTATGATCGTCGTCCTGTAATTCGGTTTCTAGCGATAAACGATTAGCTAACGAGGTGGCTACGAGACGGGTGTCAGTTTTTTATTTTGAATATATATGTATATATATATATATATGTGTATCGTTAAAACTGTTATTAATTTCTTTGCATTGTTTTAATATGTCCGGTATAATTGGTTATGTTAGGTTAGGTTAGGTTAGGTTAGGTTAGGTTAGGTTAGGTTAGGTTAGGTTAGGTTAGGTTAGGTTAGGTTAGGTTAGGTTAGGTTAGGTTAGGTTAGGTTGGGTTAGGTTCGAGAGTTAGGTTAGGTTACTTTAGGTTTATTTTCCGAGTCCGAAACTTTTTACGAGTTCGATATCTCGTCCCGTTTTTTAATCTCGCCTCCTCGGCGGGAGAACCGAGAAGAGGGGTCGGTAGTAGTCGGATTTTTCGTTCGGAATTCGGTTTATTTTAAGTTACTAAACTAAACTAATCGTGTGCCGATTTATAATTATTTAAATTATATTTTTATAACGGTCGTCTTTTTTAGTAGGTAGCCCTTTACGCGCTGCTTTCTTCGTTTATATTCGTTAATTATACTTGTTTGTTGAGTATTTTTACCCGCCTTGATTTCTTTACGCCCTTCTTGCTTTCTTTACGGTATCTCCTACCGTTAAGTCTACCTTGCTATGATCGTCGTCCTGTAATTCGGTTTCTAGCGATAAACGATTAGCTAACGAGGTGGCTACGAGACGGGTGTCAGTTTTTTATTTTGAATATATATGTATATATATATATATATGTGTATCGTTAAAACTGTTATTAATTTCTTTGCATTGTTTTAATATGTCCGGTATAATTGGTTATGTTAGGTTAGGTTAGGTTAGGTTAGGTTAGGTTAGGTTAGGTTAGGTTAGGTTAGGTTAGGTTAGGTTAGGTTAGGTTAGGTTAGGTTAGGTTAGGTTGGGTTGGGTTGGGTTAGGTTAGGTTAGGTTAGGTTAGGTTAGGTTAGGTTAGGTTAGGTTAGGTTAGGTTAGGTTAGGTTAGGTTAGGTTAGGTTAGGTTAGGTTAGGTTAGGTTAGGTTAGGTTAGGTTAGGTTAGGTTAGGTTAGGTTAGGTTAGGTTAGGTTAGGTTAGGTTAGGTTAGGTTAGGTTAGGTTAGGTTAGGTTAGGTTAGGTTAGGTTAGGTTAGGTTAGGTTAGGTTAGGTTAGGTTAGGTTAGGTTAGGTTAGGTTAGGTTAGGTTAGGTTAGGTTAGGTTAGGTTAGGTTAGGTTAGGTTAGGTTAGGTTAGGTTAGGTTAGGTTAGGTTAGGTTAGGTTAGGTTAGGTTAGGTTAGGTTAGGTTAGGTTAGGTTAGGTTAGGTTAGGTTAGGTTAGGTTAGGTTAGGTTAGGTTAGGTTAGGTTAGGTTAGGTTAGGTTAGGTTAGGTTAGGTTAGGTTAGGTTAGGTTAGGTTAGGTTAGGTTAGGTTAGGTTAGGTTAGGTTAGGTTAGGTTAGGTTAGGTTAGGTTAGGTTAGGTTAGGTTAGGTTAGGTTAGGTTAGGTTAGGTTAGGTTAGGTTAGGTTAGGTTAGGTTAGGTTAGGTTAGGTTAGGTTAGGTTAGGTTAGGTTAGGTTAGGTTAGGTTAGGTTAGGTTAGGTTAGGTTAGGTTAGGTTAGGTTAGGTTAGGTTAGGTTAGGTTAGGTTAGGTTAGGTTAGGTTAGGTTAGGTTAGGTTAGGTTAGGTTAGGTTAGGTTAGGTTAGGTTAGGTTAGGTTAGGTTAGGTTAGGTTAGGTTAGGTTAGGTTAGGTTAGGTTAGGTTAGGTTAGGTTAGGTTAGGTTAGGTTAGGTTAGGTTAGGTTAGGTTGGGTTAGGTTCGAGAGTTAGGTTAGGTTACTTTAGGTTTATTTTCCGAGTCCGAAACTTTTTACGAGTTCGATATCTCGTCCCGTTTTTTAATCTCGCCTCCTCGGCGGGAGAACCGAGAAGAGGGGTCGGTAGTAGTCGGATTTTTCGTTCGGAATTCGGTTTATTTTAAGTTACTAAACTAAACTAATCGTGTGCCGATTTATAATTATTTAAATTATATTTTTATAACGGTCGTCTTTTTTAGTAGGTAGCCCTTTACGCGCTGCTTTCTTCGTTTATATTCGTTAATTATACTTGTTTGTTGAGTATTTTTACCCGCCTTGATTTCTTTACGCCCTTCTTGCTTTCTTTACGGTATCTCCTACCGTTAAGTCTACCTTGCTATGATCGTCGTCCTGTAATTCGGTTTCTAGCGATAAACGATTAGCTAACGAGGTGGCTACGAGACGGGTGTCAGTTTTTTATTTTGAATATATATGTATATATATATATATATGTGTATCGTTAAAACTGTTATTAATTTCTTTGCATTGTTTTAATATGTCCGGTATAATTGGTTATGTTAGGTTAGGTTAGGTTAGGTTAGGTTAGGTTAGGTTAGGTTAGGTTAGGTTAGGTTAGGTTAGGTTAGGTTAGGTTAGGTTAGGTTAGGTTAGGTTAGGTTAGGTTGGGTTAGGTTCGAGAGTTAGGTTAGGTTACTTTAGGTTTATTTTCCGAGTCCGAAACTTTTTACGAGTTCGATATCTCGTCCCGTTTTTTAATCTCGCCTCCTCGGCGGGAGAACCGAGAAGAGGGGTCGGTAGTAGTCGGATTTTTCGTTCGGAATTCGGTTTATTTTAAGTTACTAAACTAAACTAATCGTGTGCCGATTTATAATTATTTAAATTATATTTTTATAACGGTCGTCTTTTTTAGTAGGTAGCCCTTTACGCGCTGCTTTCTTCGTTTATATTCGTTAATTATACTTGTTTGTTGAGTATTTTTACCCGCCTTGATTTCTTTACGCCCTTCTTGCTTTCTTTACGGTATCTCCTACCGTTAAGTCTACCTTGCTATGATCGTCGTCCTGTAATTCGGTTTCTAGCGATAAACGATTAGCTAACGAGGTGGCTACGAGACGGGTGTCAGTTTTTTTTATTTTGAATATATATGTATATATATGTGTATCGTTAAAACTGTTATTAATTTCTTTGCATTGTTTTAATATGTCCGGTATAATTGGTTATGTTAGGTTAGGTTAGGTTAGGTTAGGTTAGGTTAGGTTAGGTTAGGTTAGGTTAGGTTAGGTTAGGTTAGGTTAGGTTAGGTTAGGTTAGGTTAGGTTAGGTTAGGTTAGGTTAGGTTAGGTTAGGTTAGGTTAGGTTAGGTTAGGTTAGGTTAGGTTAGGTTAGGTTGGGTTAGGTTCGAGAGTTAGGTTAGGTTACTTTAGGTTTATTTTCCGAGTCCGAAACTTTTTACGAGTTCGATATCTCGTCCCGTTTTTTAATCTCGCCTCCTCGGCGGGAGAACCGAGAAGAGGGGTCGGTAGTAGTCGGATTTTTCGTTCGGAATTCGGTTTATTTTAAGTTACTAAACTAAACTAATCGTGTGCCGATTTATAATTATTTAAATTATATTTTTATAACGGTCGTCTTTTTTAGTAGGTAGCCCTTTACGCGCTGCTTTCTTCGTTTATATTCGTTAATTATACTTGTTTGTTGAGTATTTTTACCAGCCTTGATTTCTTTACGCCCTTCTTGCTTTCTTTACGGTATCTCCTACCGTTAAGTCTACCTTGCTATGATCGTCGTCCTGTAATTCGGTTTCTAGCGATAAACGATTAGCTAACGAGATGGCTACGAGACGGGTGTCAGTTTTTTATTTTGAATATATATGTATATATATATATATATGTGTATCGTTAAAACTGTTATTAATTTCTTTGCATTGTTTTAATATGTCCGGTATAATTGGTTATGTTAGGTTAGGTTAGGTTAGGTTAGGTTAGGTTAGGTTAGGTTAGGTTAGGTTAGGTTAGGTTAGGTTAGGTTAGGTTAGGTTAGGTTAGGTTAGGTTAGGTTAGGTTAGGTTAGGTTAGGTTAGGTTAGGTTAGGTTAGGTTAGGTTAGGTTAGGTTAGGTTAGGTTAGGTTAGGTTAGGTTAGGTTAGGTTAGGTTAGGTTAGGTTAGGTTAGGTTAGGTTAGGTTAGGTTAGGTTAGGTTAGGTTAGGTTAGGTTAGGTTAGGTTAGGTTAGGTTAGGTTAGGTTAGGTTAGGTTAGGTTAGGTTAGGTTAGGTTAGGTTAGGTTAGGTTAGGTTAGGTTAGGTTAGGTTAGGTTAGGTTAGGTTAGGTTAGGTTAGGTTAGGTTAGGTTAGGTTAGGTTAGGTTAGGTTAGGTTAGGTTAGGTTAGGTTAGGTTAGGTTAGGTTAGGTTAGGTTAGGTTAGGTTAGGTTAGGTTAGGTTAGGTTAGGTTAGGTTGGGTTAGGTTCGAGAGTTAGGTTAGGTTACTTTAGGTTTATTTTCCGAGTCCGAAACTTTTTACGAGTTCGATATCTCGTCCCGTTTTTTAATCTCGCCTCCTCGGCGGGAGAACCGAGAAGAGGGGTCGGTAGTAGTCGGATTTTTCGTTCGGAATTCGGTTTATTTTAAGTTACTAAACTAAACTAATCGTGTGCCGATTTATAATTATTTAAATTATATTTTTATAACGGTCGTCTTTTTTAGTAGGTAGCCCTTTACGCGCTGCTTTCTTCGTTTATATTCGTTAATTATACTTGTTTGTTGAGTATTTTTACCCGCCTTGATTTCTTTACGCCCTTCTTGCTTTCTTTACGGTATCTCCTACCGTTAAGTCTACCTTGCTATGATCGTCGTCCTGTAATTCGGTTTCTAGCGATAAACGATTAGCTAACGAGGTGGCTACGAGACGGGTGTCAGTTTTTTATTTTGAATATATACATGTGTATCGTTAAAACTGTTATTAATTTCTTTGCATTGTTTTAATATGTCCGGTATAATTGGTTATGTTAGGTTAGGTTAGGTTAGGTTAGGTTAGGTTAGGTTAGGTTAGGTTAGGTTAGGTTAGGTTAGGTTAGGTTAGGTTAGGTTAGGTTAGGTTAGGTTAGGTTAGGTTAGGTTAGGTTAGGTTAGGTTAGGTTAGGTTAGGTTAGGTTAGGTTAGGTTAGGTTAGGTTAGGTTAGGTTAGGTTAGGTTAGGTTAGGTTAGGTTAGGTTAGGTTAGGTTAGGTTAGGTTAGGTTAGGTTAGGTTGGGTTAGGTTCGAGAGTTAGGTTAGGTTACTTTAGGTTTATTTTCCGAGTCCGAAACTTTTTACGAGTTCGATATCTCGTCCCGTTTTTTAATCTCGCCTCCTCGGCGGGAGAACCGAGAAGAGGGGTCGGTAGTAGTCGGATTTTTCGTTCGGAATTCGGTTTATTTTAAGTTACTAAACTAAACTAATCGTGTGCCGATTTATAATTATTTAAATTATATTTTTATAACGGTCGTCTTTTTTAGTAGGTAGCCCTTTACGCGCTGCTTTCTTCGTTTATATTCGTTAATTATACTTGTTTGTTGAGTATTTTTACCCGCCTTGATTTCTTTACGCCCTTCTTGCTTTCTTTACGGTATCTCCTACCGTTAAGTCTACCTTGCTATGATCGTCGTCCTGTAATTCGGTTTCTAGCGATAAACGATTAGCTAACGAGGTGGCTACGGGTGTCAGTTTTTTATTTTGAATATATATGTATATATATATATATATATATGTGTATCGTTAAAACTGTTATTAATTTCTTTGCATTGTTTTAATATGTCCGGTATAATTGGTTATGTTAGGTTAGGTTAGGTTAGGTTAGGTTAGGTTAGGTTAGGTTAGGTTAGGTTAGGTTAGGTTAGGTTAGGTTAGGTTAGGTTAGGTTAGGTTAGGTTAGGTTAGGTTAGGTTAGGTTAGGTTAGGTTAGGTTAGGTTAGGTTGGGTTAGGTTCGAGAGTTAGGTTAGGTTACTTTAGGTTTATTTTCCGAGTCCGAAACTTTTTACGAGTTCGATATCTCGTCCCGTTTTTTAATCTCGCCTCCTCGGCGGGAGAATCGAGAAGAGGGGTCGGTAGTAGTCGGATTTTTCGTTCGGAATTCGGTTTATTTTAAGTTACTAAACTAAACTAATCGTGTGCCGATTTATAATTATTTAAATTATATTTTTATAACGGTCGTCTTTTTTAGTAGGTAGCCCTTTACGCGCTGCTTTCTTCGTTTATATTCGTTAATTATACTTGTTTGTTGAGTATTTTTACCCGCCTTGATTTCTTTACGCCCTTCTTGCTTTCTTTACGGTATCTCCTACCGTTAAGTCTACCTTGCTATGATCGTCGTCCTGTAATTCGGTTTCTAGCGATAAACGATTAGCTAACGAGGTGGATACGAGACGGGTGTCAGTTTTTTATTTTGAATATATATGTATATATATATATATATGTGTATCGTTAAAACTGTTATTAATTTCTTTGCATTGTTTTAATATGTCCGGTATAATTGGTTATGTTAGGTTAGGTTAGGTTAGGTTAGGTTAGGTTAGGTTAGGTTAGGTTAGGTTAGGTTAGGTTAGGTTAGGTTAGGTTAGGTTAGGTTAGGTTAGGTTAGGTTAGGTTAGGTTAGGTTAGGTTGGGTTAGGTTCGAGAGTTAGGTTAGGTTACTTTAGGTTTATTTTCCGAGTCCGAAACTTTTTACGAGTTCGATATCTCGTCCCGTTTTTTAATCTCGCCTCCTCGGCGGGAGAACCGAGAAGAGGGGTCGGTAGTAGTCGGATTTTTCGTTCGGAATTCGGTTTATTTTAAGTTACTAAACTAAACTAATCGTGTGCCGATTTATAATTATTTAAATTATATTTTTATAACGGTCGTCTTTTTTAGTAGGTAGCCCTTTACGCGCTGCTTTCTTCGTTTATATTCGTTAATTATACTTGTTTGTTGAGTATTTTTACCCGCCTTGATTTCTTTACGCCCTTCTTGCTTTCTTTACGGTATCTCCTACCGTTAAGTCTACCTTGCTATGATCGTCGTCCTGTAATTCGGTTTCTAGCGATAAACGATTAGCTAACGAGGTGGCTACGAGACGGGTGTCAGTTTTTTATTTTGAATATATATGTATATATATATATATATGTGTATCGTTAAAACTGTTATTAATTTCTTTGCATTGTTTTAATATGTCCGGTATAATTGGTTATGTTAGGTTAGGTTAGGTTAGGTTAGGTTAGGTTAGGTTAGGTTAGGTTAGGTTAGGTTAGGTTAGGTTAGGTTAGGTTAGGTTAGGTTAGGTTAGGTTAGGTTAGGTTAGGTTAGGTTAGGTTAGGTTAGGTTAGGTTAGGTTAGGTTAGGTTAGGTTAGGTTAGGTTAGGTTAGGTTAGGTTAGGTTAGGTTAGGTTAGGTTAGGTTAGGTTAGGTTAGGTTAGGTTAGGTTAGGTTAGGTTAGGTTAGGTTAGGTTAGGTTAGGTTAGGTTAGGTTAGGTTAGGTTAGGTTGGGTTAGGTTCGAGAGTTAGGTTAGGTTACTTTAGGTTTATTTTCCGAGTCCGAAACTTTTTACGAGTTCGATATCTCGTCCCGTTTTTTAATCTCGCCTCCTCGGCGGGAGAACCGAGAAGAGGGGTCGGTAGTAGTCGGATTTTTCGTTCGGAATTCGGTTTATTTTAAGTTACTAAACTAAACTAATCGTGTGCCGATTTATAATTATTTAAATTATATTTTTATAACGGTCGTCTTTTTTAGTAGGTAGCCCTTTACGCGCTGCTTTCTTCGTTTATATTCGTTAATTATACTTGTTTGTTGAGTATTTTTACCCGCCTTGATTTCTTTACGCCCTTCTTGCTTTCTTTACGGTATCTCCTACCGTTAAGTCTACCTTGCTATGATCGTCGTCCTGTAATTCGGTTTCTAGCGATAAACGATTAGCTAACGAGGTGGCTACGAGACGGGTGTCAGTTTTTTATTTTGAATATATATGTATATATATATATATATATATGTGTATCGTTAAAACTGTTATTAATTTCTTTGCATTGTTTTAATATGTCCGGTATAATTGGTTATGTTAGGTTAGGTTAGGTTAGGTTAGGTTAGGTTAGGTTAGGTTAGGTTAGGTTAGGTTAGGTTAGGTTAGGTTAGGTTAGGTTAGGTTAGGTTAGGTTAGGTTGGGTTAGGTTCGAGAGTTAGGTTAGGTTACTTTAGGTTTATTTTCCGAGTCCGAAACTTTTTACGAGTTCGATATCTCGTCCCGTTTTTTAATCTCGCCTCCTCGGCGGGAGAACCGAGAAGAGGGGTCGGTAGTAGTCGGATTTTTCGTTCGGAATTCGGTTTATTTTAAGTTACTAAACTAAACTAATCGTGTGCCGATTTATAATTATTTAAATTATATTTTTATAACGGTCGTCTTTTTTAGTAGGTAGCCCTTTACGCGCTGCTTTCTTCGTTTATATTCGTTAATTATACTTGTTTGTTGAGTATTTTTACCCGCCTTGATTTCTTTACGCCCTTCTTGCTTTCTTTACGGTATCTCCTACCGTTAAGTCTACCTTGCTATGATCGTCGTCCTGTAATTCGGTTTCTAGCGATAAACGATTAGCTAACGAGGTGGCTACGAGACGGGTGTCAGTTTTTTATTTTGAATATATATGTATATATATATATATATGTGTATCGTTAAAACTGTTATTAATTTCTTTGCATTGTTTTAATATGTCCGGTATAATTGGTTATGTTAGGTTAGGTTAGGTTAGGTTAGGTTAGGTTAGGTTAGGTTAGGTTAGGTTAGGTTAGGTTAGGTTAGGTTAGGTTAGGTTAGGTTAGGTTAGGTTAGGTTAGGTTGGGTTAGGTTCGAGAGTTAGGTTAGGTTACTTTAGGTTTATTTTCCGAGTCCGAAACTTTTTACGAGTTCGATATCTCGTCCCGTTTTTTAATCTCGCCTCCTCGGCGGGAGAACCGAGAAGAGGGGTCGGTAGTAGTCGGATTTTTCGTTCGGAATTCGGTTTATTTTAAGTTACTAAACTAAACTAATCGTGTGCCGATTTATAATTATTTAAATTATATTTTTATAACGGTCGTCTTTTTTAGTAGGTAGCCCTTTACGCGCTGCTTTCTTCGTTTATATTCGTTAATTATACTTGTTTGTTGAGTATTTTTACCCGCCTTGATTTCTTTACGCCCTTCTTGCTTTCTTTACGGTATCTCCTACCGTTAAGTCTACCTTGCTATGATCGTCGTCCTGTAATTCGGTTTCTAGCGATAAACGATTAGCTAACGAGGTGGCTACGAGACGGGTGTCAGTTTTTTATTTTGAATATATATGTATATATATATATATATATATATGTGTATCGTTAAAACTGTTATTAATTTCTTTGCATTGTTTTAATATGTCCGGTATAATTGGTTATGTTAGGTTAGGTTAGGTTAGGTTAGGTTAGGTTAGGTTAGGTTAGGTTAGGTTAGGTTAGGTTAGGTTAGGTTAGGTTAGGTTAGGTTAGGTTAGGTTAGGTTAGGTTGGGTTAGGTTCGAGAGTTAGGTTAGGTTACTTTAGGTTTATTTTCCGAGTCCGAAACTTTTTACGAGTTCGATATCTCGTCCCGTTTTTTAATCTCGCCTCCTCGGCGGGAGAACCGAGAAGAGGGGTCGGTAGTAGTCGGATTTTTCGTTCGGAATTCGGTTTATTTTAAGTTACTAAACTAAACTAATCGTGTGCCGATTTATAATTATTTAAATTATATTTTTATAACGGTCGTCTTTTTTAGTAGGTAGCCCTTTACGCGCTGCTTTCTTCGTTTATATTCGTTAATTATACTTGTTTGTTGAGTATTTTTACCCGCCTTGATTTCTTTACGCCCTTCTTGCTTTCTTTACGGTATCTCCTACCGTTAAGTCTACCTTGCTATGATCGTCGTCCTGTAATTCGGTTTCTAGCGATAAACGATTAGCTAACGAGGTGGCTACGAGACGGGTGTCAGTTTTTTATTTTGAATATATATGTATATATATATATATATGTGTATCGTTAAAACTGTTATTAATTTCTTTGCATTGTTTTAATATGTCCGGTATAATTGGTTATGTTAGGTTAGGTTAGGTTAGGTTAGGTTAGGTTAGGTTAGGTTAGGTTAGGTTAGGTTAGGTTAGGTTAGGTTAGGTTAGGTTAGGTTAGGTTGGGTTAGGTTCGAGAGTTAGGTTAGGTTACTTTAGGTTTATTTTCCGAGTCCGAAACTTTTTACGAGTTCGATATCTCGTCCCGTTTTTTAATCTCGCCTCCTCGGCGGGAGAACCGAGAAGAGGGGTCGGTAGTAGTCGGATTTTTCGTTCGGAATTCGGTTTATTTTAAGTTACTAAACTAAACTAATCGTGTGCCGATTTATAATTATTTAAATTATATTTTTATAACGGTCGTCTTTTTTAGTAGGTAGCCCTTTACGCGCTGCTTTCTTCGTTTATATTCGTTAATTATACTTGTTTGTTGAGTATTTTTACCCGCCTTGATTTCTTTACGCCCTTCTTGCTTTCTTTACGGTATCTCCTACCGTTAAGTCTACCTTGCTATGATCGTCGTCCTGTAATTCGGTTTCTAGCGATAAACGATTAGCTAACGAGGTGGCTACGAGACGGGTGTCAGTTTTTTATTTTGAATATATATGTATATATATATATATGTGTATCGTTAAAACTGTTATTAATTTCTTTGCATTGTTTTAATATGTCCGGTATAATTGGTTATGTTAGGTTAGGTTAGGTTAGGTTAGGTTAGGTTAGGTTAGGTTAGGTTAGGTTAGGTTAGGTTAGGTTAGGTTAGGTTAGGTTAGGTTAGGTTAGGTTAGGTTAGGTTAGGTTAGGTTAGGTTAGGTTAGGTTAGGTTAGGTTAGGTTAGGTTAGGTTAGGTTAGGTTAGGTTAGGTTAGGTTAGGTTAGGTTAGGTTAGGTTAGGTTAGGTTAGGTTAGGTTAGGTTAGGTTAGGTTAGGTTAGGTTAGGTTAGGTTAGGTTAGGTTAGGTTAGGTTAGGTTAGGTTAGGTTAGGTTAGGTTAGGTTAGGTTAGGTTAGGTTAGGTTAGGTTAGGTTAGGTTAGGTTAGGTTAGGTTAGGTTAGGTTAGGTTAGGTTAGGTTAGGTTAGGTTAGGTTAGGTTAGGTTAGGTTAGGTTAGGTTAGGTTAGGTTAGGTTAGGTTAGGTTAGGTTAGGTTAGGTTAGGTTAGGTTAGGTTAGGTTAGGTTAGGTTAGGTTAGGTTAGGTTAGGTTAGGTTAGGTTAGGTTAGGTTAGGTTAGGTTAGGTTAGGTTAGGTTAGGTTAGGTTAGGTTAGGTTAGGTTAGGTTGGGTTAGGTTCGAGAGTTAGGTTAGGTTACTTTAGGTTTATTTTCCGAGTCCGAAACTTTTTACGAGTTCGATATCTCGTCCCGTTTTTTAATCTCGCCTCCTCGGCGGGAGAACCGAGAAGAGGGGTCGGTAGTAGTCGGATTTTTCGTTCGGAATTCGGTTTATTTTAAGTTAAACTAAACTAATCGTGTGCCGATTTATAATTATTTAAATTATATTTTTATAACGGTCGTCTTTTTCAGTAGGTAGCCCTTTACGCGCTGCTTTCTTCGTTTATATTCGTTAATTATACTTGTTTGTTGAGTATTTTTACCCGCCTTGATTTCTTTACGCCCTTCTTGCTTTCTTTACGGTATCTCCTACCGTTAAGTCTACCTTGCTATGATCGTCGTCCTGTAATTCGGTTTCTAGCGATAAACGATTAGCTAACGAGGTGGCTACGAGACGGGTGTCAGTTTTTTATTTTGAATATATATGTATATATATATATATGTGTATCGTTAAAACTGTTATTAATTTCTTTGCATTGTTTTAATATGTCCGGTATAATTGGTTATGTTAGGTTAGGTTAGGTTAGGTTAGGTTAGGTTAGGTTAGGTTAGGTTAGGTTAGGTTAGGTTAGGTTAGGTTAGGTTAGGTTAGGTTAGGTTAGGTTAGGTTAGGTTAGGTTAGGTTAGGTTAGGTTAGGTTAGGTTAGGTTAGGTTAGGTTAGGTTAGGTTAGGTTAGGTTAGGTTAGGTTAGGTTAGGTTAGGTTAGGTTAGGTTAGGTTAGGTTAGGTTAGGTTAGGTTAGGTTAGGTTAGGTTAGGTTAGGTTAGGTTAGGTTAGGTTAGGTTAGGTTAGGTTAGGTTAGGTTAGGTTAGGTTAGGTTAGGTTAGGTTAGGTTAGGTTAGGTTAGGTTAGGTTAGGTTAGGTTAGGTTAGGTTAGGTTAGGTTAGGTTAGGTTAGGTTAGGTTAGGTTAGGTTAGGTTAGGTTAGGTTAGGTTAGGTTAGGTTAGGTTAGGTTAGGTTAGGTTAGGTTAGGTTAGGTTAGGTTAGGTTAGGTTAGGTTAGGTTAGGTTAGGTTAGGTTAGGTTAGGTTAGGTTAGGTTAGGTTAGGTTAGGTTAGGTTAGGTTAGGTTAGGTTAGGTTAGGTTAGGTTAGGTTAGGTTAGTTTAGGTTAGGTTAGGTTAGGTTAGGTTAGGTTAGGTTAGGTTAGGTTAGGTTAGGTTAGGTTAGGTTGGGTTAGGTTCGAGAGTTAGGTTAGGTTACTTTAGGTTTATTTTCCGAGTCCGAAACTTTTTACGAGTTCGATATCTCGTCCCGTTTTTTAATCTCGCCTCCTCGGCGGGAGAACCGAGAAGAGGGGTCGGTAGTAGTCGGATTTTTCGTTCGGAATTCGGTTTATTTTAAGTTACTAAACTAAACTAATCGTGTGCCGATTTATAATTATTTAAATTATATTTTTATAACGGTCGTCTTTTTTAGTAGGTAGCCCTTTACGCGCTGCTTTCTTCGTTTATATTCGTTAATTATACTTGTTTGTTGAGTATTTTTACCCGCCTTGATTTCTTTACGCCCTTCTTGCTTTCTTTACGGTATCTCCTACCGTTAAGTCTACCTTGCTATGATCGTCGTCCTGTAATTCGGTTTCTAGCGATAAACGATTAGCTAACGAGGTGGCTACGAGACGGGTGTCAGTTTTTTATTTTGAATATATATGTATATATATATATATATGTGTATCGTTAAAACTGTTATTAATTTCTTTGCATTGTTTTAATATGTCCGGTATAATTGGTTATGTTAGGTTAGGTTAGGTTAGGTTAGGTTAGGTTAGGTTAGGTTAGGTTAGGTTAGGTTAGGTTAGGTTAGGTTAGGTTAGGTTAGGTTAGGTTAGGTTAGGTTGGGTTAGGTTCGAGAGTTAGGTTAGGTTACTTTAGGTTTATTTTCCGAGTCCGAAACTTTTTACGAGTTCGATATCTCGTCCCGTTTTTTAATCTCGCCTCCTCGGCGGGAGAACCGAGAAGAGGGGTCGGTAGTAGTCGGATTTTTCGTTCGGAATTCGGTTTATTTTAAGTTACTAAACTAAACTAATCGTGTGCCGATTTATAATTATTTAAATTATATTTTTATAACGGTCGTCTTTTTTAGTAGGTAGCCCTTTACGCGCTGCTTTCTTCGTTTA
>CAKMYN010000039.1:0-62049 GCA_929113105.1 Agrypnus murinus
ATTCTAGAATAAGGTTCCAGGTCTTGCTCATCATTCATATTTAACAGATGGTTAGAAAAAGACATGCTACACAACATACAACATTCCCATTACAAACTGTCGTCATCTTCATGTATTCATATTTGACCAAACTTGCCATTTTATATAAATAATGTAAAATTGGAAACAACACAGGACATTATTAATTCTAGAAGAAGGTTCCAGGTCTTGCTCATCATTCATATTTAACAGATGGTTAGAAAAAGACATGCTACACAACATATAACATTCCCATTACAAACTGTCGTCATCTTCATGTATTCATATTTGACCAAACTTGCCATTTTATATAAATAATGTAAAATTGGAAACAACACCGACCATTATTAATTCTAGAATAAGGTTCCAGGTCTTGCTCATCATTCACATTTGACAGATGGTTAGACAAAGGCATGCTACACAACATATGACATTCCCATTAAAAGCTGTCGTCATCTTCATGTACTCATATTCGACCAAACTTGCCATTTTATATAAATAATGTAAAATTGGAAACAACACCGGCCATTAATAATTCTAGAATAAGGTTCCAGGTCTTGCTCATCATTCATATTTGACAGATGGTTAGACAAAGACATGCTACACAACATATGACATTCCCATTAAAAACTGTCGTCATCTTCATGTACTCATATTTGACTAAAGTTGCCATTTTTTATAAATAATGTAAAATTGGAAACAACACAGGATATTATTATTTCTAGAATAAGGTTCCAGGTCTTGCTCATCGTTCATCTTTGGCAGATGATTAGACAAAGACATGCTACACAACATATGACATTCCCATTAAAAACTGAAGTCATCTTCATGTATTCATATTTGACCAAACTTGCCATTTTATATAAATAATGTAAAATTGGAAACAACACTGGACATTATTAATTCTAGAATAAGGTTCCAGGTCTTGCTCATCATTCATATTTAACAGATGGTTAGAAAAAGACATGCTACACAACATATAACATTCCCATTACAAACTGTCGTCATCTTCATGTATTCATATTTGACCAAACTTGCCATTTTATATAAATAATGTAAAATTGGAAACAACACAGGACATTATTAATTCTAGAAGAAGGTTCCAGGTCTTGCTCATCGTTCATCTTTGGCGGATGATTAGACATAGATATGCTACACAACATATGACATTCCCATTAAAAACTGTAGTCATCTTCATGAACTCATATTTGACCAAACTTGCCATTTTATATAGATAATGTAAAATTGGAAACAACACCGGACATTATTAATTCTAGAATAAGGTTCCAGGTCTTGCTGATCGTTCATCTTTTGCAGATGGTTAAACAAAGACATGCTACACAACATATGACATTCCCATTAAAAACTGTGGTCATCTTCATGTATTCATATTTGACCAAACTTGCCATTGTATATAAATAATGTAAAATTGGAAACAACACCGGCCATTATTAATTCTAGAATAAGGTTCCAGGTCTTGCTCATCATTCACATTTGACAGATGGTTAGACAAAGACATGCTACACAACATATGACATTCCCATTAAAAACTGTCGTCATCTTCATTTACTCATATTTGACCTAACTTGCCATTTTATATAAATAATGTAAAATTGGAAACAACACCGGACATTATTAATTCTAGAATAAGGTTCCAGGTCTTGCTCATCATTCACATTTGACAGATGGTTAGACAAAGACATGCTACACAACTTATGACATTCCCATTAAAAACTGTCGTCATCTTCATGTACTCATATTCGACCAAACTTGCCATTTTACGTAAATAATGTAAAATTGGAAACAACACCGGACATTATTAATTCTAGAGTAAGGTTCCAGGTCTTGCTCATCATTCACATTTGACAGATGGTTAGACAAAGACATGCTACACAACATATGACATTCCCATTAAAAACTGTCGTCATCTTCATTTACTCATATTTGACCAAACTTGCCATTTTATATAAATAATGTAAAATTGGATACAACACCGGACATTATTAATTCTAGAAGAAGGTTCCAGGTCTTGCTGATCGTTCATCTTTTGCAGATGGTTAAACAAAGACATGCTACACAACATATGACATTCCCATTAAAAACTGTCATCTTCATGTATTCATATTTGACCAAGCTTGCCATTTTATATAAATAATGTAAAATTGGAAACAACACCGGACATTATTAATTCTAGAATAAGGTTCCAGGTCTTGCTCATCATTCACATTCGACAGATGGTTAGATAAAGACATGCTACACAACATATGACATTCCGATTAAAAACTGTTATCATCTTCATGTACTCATATTCGACCAAACTTGCCATTTTATATAAATAATGTAAAATTGGAAACAACACCGGACATTAATAATTCTAGAATAAGGTTCCAGGTCTTGCTCATCGTTCATCTTTGGCGGATGATTAGACAAAGACATGCTACACTACATATGACATTCCCATTAAAAACTGTCGTCATCTTCATTTACTCATATTTGACCAAACTTGCCATTTTATATAAATAATGTAAAATTGGAAACAACACCGGACATTATTAATTCTAGAATAAGGTTCCAGGTCTTGCTCATCGTTCATCTTTGGCAGATGATTAGACAAAGACATGCTACACAACATATGACATTCAAATTAAAAACTGTTGTCATCTTCATGTATTCATATTTGACCAAACTTGCCATTTTATATAAATAATGTAAAATTGGAAACAACACCGGACATTATTAATTCTAGAAGAAGGTTCCAGGTCTTGCTCATTGTTCATCTTTGGCGGATGATTAGACAAAGATATGCTACACAACATATGACATTCCCATTAAAAACTGTCTTCATCTTCATGTACTAATATTTAACCAAACTTGCCATTTTATATAAATAATGTAAAATTGGATACAACACCGGACATTATTAATTCTAGAAGAAGGTTCCAGGTCTTGCTGATCGTTCATCTTTTGCAGATGGTTAAACAAAGACATGCTACACAACATATGACATTCCCATTAAAAACTGTCATCTTCATGTATTCATATTTGACCAAGCTTGCCATTTTATATAAATAATGTAAAATTGGAAACAACACCGAACATTATTAATTCTAGAATAAGGTTCCAGGTCTTGCTCATCATTCACATTCGACAGATGGTTAGATAAAGACATGCTACACAACATATGACATTCCGATTAAAAACTGTTATCATCTTCATGTACTCATATTCGACCAAACTTGCCATTTTATATAAATAATGTAAAATTGGAAACAACACCGGACATTAATAATTCTAGAATAAGGTTCCAGGTCTTGCTCATCGTTCATCTTTGGCGGATGATTAGACAAAGACATGCTACACTACATATGACATTCCCATTAAAAACTGTCGTCATCTTCATTTACTCATATTTGACCAAACTTGCCATTTTATATAAATAATGTAAAATTGGAAACAACACCGGACATTATTAATTCTAGAATAAGGTTCCAGGTCTTGCTCATCGTTCATCTTTGGCAGATGATTAGACAAAGACATGCTACACAACATATGACATTCAAATTAAAAACTGTTGTCATCTTCATGTATTCATATTTGACCAAACTTGCCATTTTGTATAAATAACGTAACATTGGAAACAACACAGGACATTATTAATTCTAGAATAAGGTTCCAGGTCTTGCTCATCATTCATATTTGATAGATGGTTAGACAAAGACATGCTACACAACATATGACATTCCCATTAAAAACTGGCGTGATCTTCATGAACTCATATTTGACCAAACTTGCCATTTTATATAAATAACGTAACATTGGAAACAACACCGGACATTATTAATTCTAGAATAAGGTTCCAGGTCTTGCTCTTCATTCACACTTGACCGATGATTAGACAAAGACATGCTACACAACATATGACATTACCATTAAAAACTGTCTTCATCTTCATTTACTCATATTCGACCAAACTTGCCATTTTATATAAATAATGTAAAATTGGAAACAACACAGGACATTATTAATTCTAGAATAAGGTTCCAGGTCTTGCTCATCGTTCATCTTTTGCAGGTGGTTAGACAAAGACATGATGCTACACAACATATGACATTCCCATTAATAACTGACGTCATCTTCATTTACTCATATTTGACCAAACTTGCCATTTTATATAAATAATGTAAAATTGGAAATAACACCGGACATTATTAATTCTAGAATAAGGTTCCAGGTCTTGCTCATCGTTCATCTTTGGCAGATGAATAGACAAAGAAATGCTACACAACATATGACATTCCCATTAAAAACTGTCGTCATCTTCATGTATTCATATTTGACCAAACTTGCCATTTTATATAAATAATGTAAAATTGGAAACAACACCGGACATTAGTAATTCTAGACTAAGGTTCCAGGTCTTGCTCATCGTTCACCTTTGGCGGATGGTTAGACAAAGACATGCTACACTACATATGACATTCCCATTAAAAACTGTCGTCATCTTCATGTACTCATATTCGACCAAACTTGCCATTTTATATAAATAATGTAAAATTGGAAACAACACCGGACATTATTAATTCTAGAATAAGGTTCCCGGTCTTGCTCATCGTTCATCTTTGGCAGATGATTAGACAAAGACATGCTACACTACATATGACATTCCCATTAAAAACTGTCGTCATCTTTATTTACTCATATTTGACTAAATTTGCCATTTTATATAAATAATGTAAAATTGGAAACAACACCGGACATTATTAATTCTAGAATAAGGTTCCAGGTCTTGCTCATCATTCACATTTGACAGATGGTTAGACAAAGACATGCTACACAACATATGACATTCCCATTAAAAACCCTCGTCATCTTCATGTACTCATATTTGACCAAACTTGCCATTTTATATAAATAATGTAAAATTGGAAACAACACCGGACATTATTAATTCTAGAGTAAGGTTCCAGGTCTTGCTCATCGTTCATCTTTTGCAGGTGGTTAGACAAAGACATGATGCTACACAACATATGACATTCCCATTAAAAACTGTCGTCATCTTCATTTACTCATATTTGACCAAACTTGCCATTTTATATAAATAATGTAAAATTGGAAACAACACCGGACATTATTAATTCTAGAATGAGGTTCCAGGTCTTGCTCATTGTTCATCTTTGGCAGATGAATAGACAAAGAAATGCTGCACAACATATGACATTCCCATTAAAAACTGTCGTTATCTTCATGTATTCATATTAGACCAAACTTGCCATTTTATATAAATAATGTAAAATTGGAAACAACACCGGACATTATTAATTCTAGAATAAGGTTCCCGGTTTTGCTCATCGTTCATCTTTGGCAGATGATTAGACAAAGACATGCTACACAACATATGACATTCCCATTAAAAACTGTCATCTACTTCATGTATTCATATTTGACCAAACTTGCCATTTTATATAAATAGTGTAAAATTGGAAACAACACCGGACAGTATTAATTCTAGACTAAGGTTCCAGGTCTTGCTCATTGTTCATCTTTGGCAGATGATTAGACAAAGACATGCTACACAACATATGACATTCCCATTAAAAACTGTCGTCATCTTCATGTACTCATATTTGACTAAAATTGCCATTTTATATAAATAATGTAAAATTGGAAACAACACCGGACATTATTAATTCTAGAATAAGGTTCCAGGTCTTGCTCATTATTCATATTTGATAGATGGTTAGACAAAGACATGCTACACAACATATTACATTCCCATTAAAAGCTGCGGTCATCTTCTTGTATTCATATTTCACCAAACTTTCCATTGTATATAAATAATGTAAAATTGGAAACAACACCGGACATTATTAATTCTAGAAGAAGGTTCCAGGTCTTGCTCATCATTCACATTTGCCAGATGGTTAGACAAAGACAAGCTACACAACATACGTCATTCCCATTAAAAACTGTCGTCATTTTCATGTATTCATATTCGACCAAACTTGCCATTTTATATAAATAATGTAAAATTGGAAACAACACAGAACATTATTAATTCTAGAATAAGGTTCCAGGTCTTGCTCATCGTTCATCTTTGGCAGATGATTAGACAAAGACATGCTACACAACATATGACATTCCCATTAAAAACTGGCGCCATCTTCATGTATTCATATTTGACCAAACTTGCCATTTCATATAAATAATGTAAAAATGGAAACAACACCGGACATTATTAATTCTAGAATAAGGTTCCAGGTCTTACTCATCATTCATATTTGACAGATGGTTAGACAAAGACATGCTACACAACATATAACATTCCCAATAAAAACTGTCATCATTTTCATGTATTCATATTTGACCAAACTTGCCATTTTATATAAATAATGTAAAATTGGAAACAACACCGGACATTATTAATTCTAGAAGAAGGTTCCAGGTCTTGCTCATTGTTCATCTTTGGCGGATGATTAGACAAAGATATGCTACACAACATATGACATTCCCATTAAAAACTGTCTTCATCTTCATGTACTAATATTTAACCAAACTTGCCATTTTATATAAATAATGTAAAATTGGATACAACACCGGACATTATTAATTCTAGAAGAAGGTTCCAGGTCTTGCTGATCGTTCATCTTTTGCAGATGGTTAAACAAAGACATGCTACACAACATATGACATTCCCATTAAAAACTGTCATCTTCATGTATTCATATTTGACCAAGCTTGCCATTTTATATAAATAATGTAAAATTGGAAACAACACCGGACATTATTAATTCTAGAATAAGGTTCCAGGTCTTGCTCATCATTCACATTCGACAGATGGTTAGATAAAGACATGCTACACAACATATGACATTCCGATTAAAAACTGTTATCATCTTCATGTACTCATATTCGACCAAACTTGCCATTTTATATAAATAATGTAAAATTGGAAACAACACCGGACATTAATAATTCTAGAATAAGGTTCCAGGTCTTGCTCATCGTTCATCTTTGGCGGATGATTAGACAAAGACATGCTACACTACATATGACATTCCCATTAAAAACTGTCGTCATCTTCATTTACTCATATTTGACCAAACTTGCCATTTTATATAAATAATGTAAAATTGGAAACAACACCGGACATTATTAATTCTAGAATAAGGTTCCAGGTCTTGCTCATCGTTCATCTTTGGCAGATGATTAGACAAAGACATGCTACACAACATATGACATTCAAATTAAAAACTGTTGTCATCTTCATGTATTCATATTTGACCAAACTTGCCATTTTATATAAATAATGTAAAATTGGAAACAACACCGGACATTATTAATTCTAGAAGAAGGTTCCAGGTCTTGCTCATTGTTCATCTTTGGCGGATGATTAGACAAAGATATGCTACACAACATATGACATTCCCATTAAAAACTGTCTTCATCTTCATGTACTAATATTTAACCAAACTTGCCATTTTATATAAATAATGTAAAATTGGATACAACACCGGACATTATTAATTCTAGAAGAAGGTTCCAGGTCTTGCTGATCGTTCATCTTTTGCAGATGGTTAAACAAAGACATGCTACACAACATATGACATTCCCATTAAAAACTGTCATCTTCATGTATTCATATTTGACCAAGCTTGCCATTTTATATAAATAATGTAAAATTGGAAACAACACCGAACATTATTAATTCTAGAATAAGGTTCCAGGTCTTGCTCATCATTCACATTCGACAGATGGTTAGATAAAGACATGCTACACAACATATGACATTCCGATTAAAAACTGTTATCATCTTCATGTACTCATATTCGACCAAACTTGCCATTTTATATAAATAATGTAAAATTGGAAACAACACCGGACATTAATAATTCTAGAATAAGGTTCCAGGTCTTGCTCATCGTTCATCTTTGGCGGATGATTAGACAAAGACATGCTACACTACATATGACATTCCCATTAAAAACTGTCGTCATCTTCATTTACTCATATTTGACCAAACTTGCCATTTTATATAAATAATGTAAAATTGGAAACAACACCGGACATTATTAATTCTAGAATAAGGTTCCAGGTCTTGCTCATCGTTCATCTTTGGCAGATGATTAGACAAAGACATGCTACACAACATATGACATTCAAATTAAAAACTGTTGTCATCTTCATGTATTCATATTTGACCAAACTTGCCATTTTGTATAAATAACGTAACATTGGAAACAACACAGGACATTATTAATTCTAGAATAAGGTTCCAGGTCTTGCTCATCATTCATATTTGATAGATGGTTAGACAAAGACATGCTACACAACATATGACATTCCCATTAAAAACTGGCGTGATCTTCATGAACTCATATTTGACCAAACTTGCCATTTTATATAAATAACGTAACATTGGAAACAACACCGGACATTATTAATTCTAGAATAAGGTTCCAGGTCTTGCTCATCATTCACACTTGACCGATGATTAGACAAAGACATGCTACACAACATATGACATTACCATTAAAAACTGTCGTCATCTTCATTTACTCATATTCGACCAAAGTTGCCATTTTATATAAATAATGTAAAATTGGAAACAACACAGGACATTATTAATTCTAGAATAAGGTTCCAGGTCTTGCTCATCGTTCATCTTTTGCAGGTGGTTAGACAAAGACATGATGCTACACAACATATGACATTCCCATTAATAACTGACGTCATCTTCATTTACTCATATTTGACCAAACTTGCCATTTTATATAAATAATGTAAAATTGGAAATAACACCGGACATTATTAATTCTAGAATAAGGTTCCAGGTCTTGCTCATCGTTCATCTTTGGCAGATGAATAGACAAAGAAATGCTACACAACATATGACATTCCCATTAAAAACTGTCGTCATCTTCATGTATTCATATTTGACCAAACTTGCCATTTTATATAAATAATGTAAAATTGGAAACAACACCGGACATTAGTAATTCTAGACTAAGGTTCCAGGTCTTGCTCATCGTTCACCTTTGGCGGATGGTTAGACAAAGACATGCTACACTACATATGACATTCCCATTAAAAACTGTCGTCATCTTCATGTACTCATATTCGACCAAACTTGCCATTTTATATAAATAATGTAAAATTGGAAACAACACCGGACATTATTAATTCTAGAATAAGGTTCCCGGTCTTGCTCATCGTTCATCTTTGGCAGATGATTAGACAAAGACATGCTACACTACATATGACATTCCCATTAAAAACTGTCGTCATCTTTATTTACTCATATTTGACTAAATTTGCCATTTTATATAAATAATGTAAAATTGGAAACAACACCGGACATTATTAATTCTAGAATAATGTTCCAGGTCTTGCTCATCGTTCATCTTAGGCAGATGATTAGACAAGGACATGCTACACAACATATGACATTCCCATTAAAAACTGTCGTCATCTTCATGTATTCATATTTGACCAAACTTGCCATTTTATATAAATAATGTAAAATTGGAAACAACACCGGACATTATTAATTCTAGAATAAGGTTCCAGGTCTTGCTGATTGTTCATCTTTTGCAGATGGTTAAACAAAGACATGCTACACAACATATGACATTCCCATTAAAAACTGTCGTCATCTTCATGTATTCATATTTGACCAAACTTGCCATTTTATATAAATAATGTAAAATTGGAAACAACACCGGACATTATTAATTCTAGAATAAGGTTCCAGGTCTTGCTCATCATTCACATTTGACAGATGGTTAGACAAAGACATGCTACACAACATATGACATTCCCATTAAAAACTGTCGTCATCTTTATTTACTCATATTTGACCTAACTTGCCATTTTATATAAATAATGTAAAATTGGAAACAACACCGGACATTATTAATTCTAGAATAAGGTTCCAGGTCTTGCTGATCGTTCATCTTTTGCAGATGGTTAAACAAAGACATGCTACACAACATATGACATTCCCATTAAAAACTGTGGTCATCTTCTTGTACTCATATTCGACCAAACTTGCCATTTTATATAAATAATGTAAAATTGGAAACAACACCGGACATTATTAATTCTAGAGTAAGGGTGCAGGTCTTGCTCATCGTTCATCTTTGGCAGATGATTAGACAAAGACATGCTACACAACATATGACGTTCCCATTAAAAACTGTGGTCATCTTCATGTATTCATATTTGACCAAACTTGCCATTTTATATAAATAATGTAAAATTGGAAACAATACCGGACATTATTAATTCTAGAATAAGGTTCCAAGTCTTGCTCATCATTCACATTTGACAGATGGTTAGACAAAGACATGCTACACATCATATGACATTCCCATTAAAAACTGTCGTCATCTTCATGTATTCATATTTGACCAAACTTGCCATTTTATATAAATAATGTAAAATTGGAAACAACACCGGACATTATTAATTCTAGAATAAAGTTCCAGGTGTTGCTCATCATTCACATTTGACAGATGGTTAGACAAAGACATGCTACACAACATATGACATTCCCATTAAAAACTGTCGTCATCTTCATGTACTCATATTCGACCAAACTTGCCATTTTATATAAATAATGTAAAATTGGAAACAACACCGGACATTATTAATTCTAGAGTAAGGTTCCAGGTCTTGCTCATCGTTCATCTTTTGCAGGTGGTTAGACAAAGACATGATGCTACACAACATATGACATTCCCATTAAAAACTGTCGTCATCTTCATTTACTCATATTTGACCAAACTTGCCATTTTATATAAATAATGTAAAATTGGAAACAACACCGGACATTATTAATTCTAGAATAAGGTTCCAGGTCTTGCTCATCATTCACATTTGACAGATGGTTAGACAAAGACATGCTACACAACATATGACATTCCCATTAAAAACCCTCGTCATCTTCATGTACTCATATTCGACCAAACTTGCCATTTTATATAAATAATGTAAAATTGGAAACAACACCGGACATTATTAATTCTAGAGTAAGGTTCCAGGTCTTGCTCATCGTTCATCTTTTGCAGGTGGTTAGACAAAGACATGATGCTACACAACATATGACATTCCCATTAAAAACTGTCGTCATCTTCATTTACTCATATTTGACCAAACTTGCCATTTTATATAAATAATGTAAAATTGGAAACAACACCGGACATTATTAATTCTAGAATAAGGTTCCAGGTCTTGCTCATTGTTCATCTTTGGCAGATGAATAGACAAAGAAATGCTACACAACATATGACATTCCCATTAAAAACTGTCATTATCAACATGTATTCATATTTGACCAAACTTGCCATTTTATATAAATAATGTAAAATTGGAAACAACACCGGACATTAGTAATTCTAGACTAAGGTTCCAGGTCTTGCTCATCGTTCACCTTTGGCGGATGGTTAGACAAAGACATGCTACACTACATATGACATTCCCATTAAAAACTGTCGTCATCTTCATGTACTCATATTCGACCAAACTTGCCATTTTATATAAATAATGTAAAATTTGAAACAACACCGGACATTATGAATTCTAGAATAAGGTTCCAGGTCTTGCTCATCGTTCATCTTTGGCAGATGATTAGACAAAGACATGCTACACAACATATGACATTCCCATTAAAAACTGTCGTCATCTTCATGTATTCATATTTGACCAAGCTTGCCATTTTATATAAATAATGTAAAATTGGAAACAACACCGGACATTATTAATTCTAGAATAAGGTTCCAGGTCTTGCTCATCATTCACATTTGACAGATGGTTAGACAAAGACATGCTACACAACATATGACATTCCCATTAAAAACTGTCTTCATCTTCATTTACTCATATTTGACCAAACTTGCCATTTTATATAGATAATGTAAAATTGGAAACAACACCGGACATTATTAATTCTAGAATAAGGTTCCAGGTCTTGCTGATTGTTCATCTTTTGCAGATGGTTAAACAAAGATATGCTACACAACTTATGACATTCCCATTAAAAACTGTCGTCATCTTCATGTACTCATATTCGACCAAACTTGCCATTTTATATAAATAATGTAAAATTGGAAACAACACCGGACATTATTAATTCTAGAGTAAGGTTGCAGGTCTTGCTCATCGTTCATCTTTGGCAGATGATTAGACAAAGACATGCTACACAACATATGACGTTCCCATTAAAAACTGTCGTCATCTTCATGTATTCATATTTGACCAAACTTGCCATTTTATATAAATAATGTAAAATTGGAAACAATACCGGACATTATTAATTCTAGAATAAGGTTCCAGGTCTTGCTCATCATTCATATTTAACAGATGGTTAGACAAAGACATGCTACACAACATATAACATTCCCATTACAAACTGTAGTCATCTTCATGATTTCATATTTGACCAAACTTGCCATTTTATATAAATAATGTATAATTGGAAACAACACCGGACATTATTAATTCTAGAATTAGGTTCCAGGTCTTGCTCATCATTCACATTTGACAGATGGTTAGACAAAGACATGCTACACAACATATGACATTCCCATTAAAAACTGTCGTCATCTTCATGTACTCATATTCGACCAAACTTGCCATTTTATATAAATAATGTAAAATTGGAAACAACACCGGACATTATTAATTCTAGAATAAGGTTCCAGGTCTTGCTCATCGTTCATCTTTTGCAGGTGGTTAGACAAAGACATGATGCTACACAACATATGACATTCCCATTAAAAACTGTCGTCATCTTCATGTACTCATATTTGACCAAACTTGCCATTTTATATAAATAATGTAAAATTGGAAACAACACCGGACATTATTAATTCTAGAATATGGTTCCAGGTCTTGCTCATTGTTCATCTTTGGCAGATGAATAGAAAAAGAAATGCTACACAACATATGACATTCCCATTAAAAACTGTCGTTATCTTCATGTATTCATATTTGACCAAACTTGCCATTTTATATAAATAATGTAAAATTGGAAACAACACCGGACATTAGTAATTCTAGACTAAGGTTCCAGGTCTTGCTCATCGTTCACCTTTGGCGGATGGTTAGACAAAGACATGCTACACTATATATGATATTCCCATTAAAAACTGTCGTCATCTTCATGTACTCATATTCGACCAAACTTGCCATTTTATATAAATAATGTAAAATTGGAAACAACACCGGACATTATTAATTCTAGAATAAGGTTCCCGGTCTTGCTCATCGTTCATCTTTGGCAGATGATTAGACAAAGACATGCTACACTACATATGACATTCCCATTAAAAACTGTCGTCATCTTTATTTACTCATATTTGACTAAATTTGCCATTTTATATAAATAATGTAAAATTGGAAACAACACCGGACATTATTAATTCTAGAATAATGTTCCAGGTCTTGCTCATCGTTCATCTTAGGCAGATGATTAGACAAGGACATGCTACACAACATATGACGTTCCCATTAAAAACTGTGGTCATCTTCATGTATTCATATTTGACCAAACTTGCCATTTTATATAAATAATGTAAAATTGGAAACAATACCGGACATTATTAATTCTAGAATAAGGTTCCCGGTCTTGCTCATCGTTCATCTTTGGCAGATGATTAGACAAAGACATGCTACACAACATATGACATTCCCATTAAAAACTGTCGTTATCTTCATGTATTCATATTAGACCAAACTTGCCATTTTATATAAATAATGTAAAATTGGTAACAACACCGGACATTATTAATTCTAGAATAAGGTTCCCGGTTTTGCTCATCGTTCATCTTTGGCAGATGATTAGACAAAGACATGCTACACAACATATGACATTCCCATTAAAAACTGTCATCTACTTCATGTATTCATATTTGACCAAACTTGCCATTTTATATAAATAGTGTAAAATTGGAAACAACACCGGACAGTATTAATTCTAGACTAAGGTTCCAGGTCTTGCTCATTGTTCATCTTTGGCAGATGATTAGACAAAGACATGCTACACAACATATGACATTCCCATTAAAAACTGTCGTCATCTTCATGTACTCATATTTGACTAAAATTGCCATTTTATATAAATAATGTAAAATTGGAAACAACACCGGACATTATTAATTCTAGAATAAGGTTCCAGGTCTTGCTCATTATTCATATTTGATAGATGGTTAGACAAAGACATGCTACACAACATATTACATTCCCATTAAAAGCTGCGGTCATCTTCTTGTATTCATATTTCACCAAACTTTCCATTGTATATAAATAATGTAAAATTGGAAACAACACCGGACATTATTAATTCTAGAAGAAGGTTCCAGGTCTTGCTCATCATTCACATTTGCCAGATGGTTAGACAAAGACAAGCTACACAACATACGTCATTCCCATTAAAAACTGTCGTCATTTTCATGTATTCATATTCGACCAAACTTGCCATTTTATATAAATAATGTAAAATTGGAAACAACACAGAACATTATTAATTCTAGAATAAGGTTCCAGGTCTTGCTCATCGTTCATCTTTGGCAGATGATTAGACAAAGACATGCTACACAACATATGACATTCCCATTAAAAACTGGCGCCATCTTCATGTATTCATATTTGACCAAACTTGCCATTTCATATAAATAATGTAAAAATGGAAACAACACCGGACATTATTAATTCTAGAATAAGGTTCCAGGTCTTACTCATCATTCATATTTGACAGATGGTTAGACAAAGACATGCTACACAACATATAACATTCCCAATAAAAACTGTCATCATTTTCATGTATTCATATTTGACCAAACTTGCCATTTTATATAAATAATGTAAAATTGGAAACAACACCGGACATTATTAATTCTAGAAGAAGGTTCCAGGTCTTGCTCATTGTTCATCTTTGGCGGATGATTAGACAAAGATATGCTACACAACATATGACATTCCCATTAAAAACTGTCTTCATCTTCATGTACTAATATTTAACCAAACTTGCCATTTTATATAAATAATGTAAAATTGGATACAACACCGGACATTATTAATTCTAGAAGAAGGTTCCAGGTCTTGCTGATCGTTCATCTTTTGCAGATGGTTAAACAAAGACATGCTACACAACATATGACATTCCCATTAAAAACTGTCATCTTCATGTATTCATATTTGACCAAGCTTGCCATTTTATATAAATAATGTAAAATTGGAAACAACACCGAACATTATTAATTCTAGAATAAGGTTCCAGGTCTTGCTCATCATTCACATTCGACAGATGGTTAGATAAAGACATGCTACACAACATATGACATTCCGATTAAAAACTGTTATCATCTTCATGTACTCATATTCGACCAAACTTGCCATTTTATATAAATAATGTAAAATTGGAAACAACACCGGACATTATTAATTCTAGAATATGGTTCCAGGTCTTGCTCATTGTTCATCTTTGGCAGATGAATAGAAAAAGAAATGCTACACAACATATGACATTCCCATTAAAAACTGTCGTCATCTTCATTTACTCATATTTGACCAAACTTGCCATTTTATATAAATAATGTAAAATTGGAAACAACACCGGACATTATTAATTCTAGAATATGGTTCCAGGTCTTGCTCATTGTTCATCTTTGGCAGATGAATAGAAAAAGAAATGCTACACAACATATGACATTCCCATTAAAAACTGTCGTTATCTTCATGTATTCATATTTGACCAAACTTGCCATTTTATATAAATAATGTAAAATTGGAAACAACACCGGACATTATTAATTCTAGAATAAGGTTCCCGGTCTTGCTCATCGTTCATCTTTGGCAGATGATTAGACAAAGACATGCTACACTACATATGACATTCCCATTAAAAACTGTCGTCATCTTTATTTACTCATATTTGACTAAATTTGCCATTTTATATAAATAATGTAAAATTGGAAACAACACCGGACATTATTAATTCTAGAATAATGTTCCAGGTCTTGCTCATCGTTCATCTTTTGCAGGTGGTTAGACAAAGACATGATGCTACACAACATATGACATTCCCATTAAAAACTGTCGTCATCTTCATTTACTCATATTTGACCAAACTTGCCATTTTATATAAATAATGTAAAATTGGAAACAACACCGGACATTATTAATTCTAGAATAAGGTTCCAGGTCTTGCTCATCGTTCATCTTTGGCAGATGAATAGACAAAGAAATGCTACACAACATATGACATTCCCATTAAAAACTGTCGTCATCTTCATGTATTCATATTTGACCAAACTTGCCATTTTATATAAATAATGTAAAATTGGAAACAACACCGGACATTAGTAATTCTAGACTAAGGTTCCAGGTCTTGCTCATCGTTCACCTTTGGCGGATGGTTAGACAAAGACATGCTACACTACATATGACATTCCCATTAAAAACTGTCGTCATCTTCATGTACTCATATTCGACCAAACTTGCCATTTTATATAAATAATGTAAAATTGGAAACAACACCGGACATTATTAATTCTAGAATAAGGTTCCCGGTCTTGCTCATCGTTCATCTTTGGCAGATGATTAGACAAAGACATGCTACACTACATATGACATTCCCATTAAAAACTGTCGTCATCTTTATTTACTCATATTTGACTAAATTTGCCATTTTATATAAATAATGTAAAATTGGAAACAACACCGGACATTATTAATTCTAGAATAATGTTCCAGGTCTTGCTCATCGTTCATCTTAGGCAGATGATTAGACAAGGACATGCTACACAACATATGACGTTCCCATTAAAAACTGTGGTCATCTTCATGTATTCATATTTGACCAAACTTGCCATTTTATATAAATAATGTAAAATTGGAAACAATACCGGACATTATTAATTCTAGAATAAGGTTCCCGGTCTTGCTCATCGTTCATCTTTGGCAGATGATTAGACAAAGACATGCTACACAACATATGACATTCCCATTAAAAACTGTCGTTATCTTCATGTATTCATATTAGACCAAACTTGCCATTTTATATAAATAATGTAAAATTGGAAACAACACCGGACATTATTAATTCTAGAATAAGGTTCCCGGTTTTGCTCATCGTTCATCTTTGGCAGATGATTAGACAAAGACATGCTACACAACATATGACATTCCCATTAAAAACTGTCATCTACTTCATGTATTCATATTTGACCAAACTTGCCATTTTATATAAATAGTGTAAAATTGGAAACAACACCGGACAGTATTAATTCTAGACTAAGGTTCCAGGTCTTGCTCATTGTTCATCTTTGGCAGATGATTAGACAAAGACATGCTACACAACATATGACATTCCCATTAAAAACTGTAGTCATCTTCATGTACTCATATTTGACTAAAATTGCCATTTTATATAAATAATGTAAAATTGGAAACAACACCGGACATTATTAATTCTAGAATAAGGTTCCAGGTCTTGCTCATTATTCATATTTGATAGATGGTTAGACAAAGACATGCTACACAACATATTACATTCCCATTAAAAGCTGCGGTCATCTTCTTGTATTCATATTTCACCAAACTTTCCATTGTATATAAATAATGTAAAATTGGAAACAACACCGGACATTATTAATTCTAGAAGAAGGTTCCAGGTCTTGCTCATCATTCACATTTGCCAGATGGTTAGACAAAGACAAGCTACACAACATACGTCATTCCCATTAAAAACTGTCGTCATTTTCATGTATTCATATTCGACCAAACTTGCCATTTTATATAAATAATGTAAAATTGGAAACAACACAGAACATTATTAATTCTAGAATAAGGTTCCAGGTCTTGCTCATCGTTCATCTTTGGCAGATGATTAGACAAAGACATGCTACACAACATATGACATTCCCATTAAAAACTGGCGCCATCTTCATGTATTCATATTTGACCAAACTTGCCATTTCATATAAATAATGTAAAAATGGAAACAACACCGGACATTATTAATTCTAGAATAAGGTTCCAGGTCTTACTCATCATTCATATTTGACAGATGGTTAGACAAAGACATGCTACACAACATATAACATTCCCAATAAAAACTGTCATCATTTTCATGTATTCATATTTGACCAAACTTGCCATTTTATATAAATAATGTAAAATTGGAAACAACACCGGACATTATTAATTCTAGAAGAAGGTTCCAGGTCTTGCTCATTGTTCATCTTTGGCGGATGATTAGACAAAGATATGCTACACAACATATGACATTCCCATTAAAAACTGTCTTCATCTTCATGTACTAATATTTAACCAAACTTGCCATTTTATATAAATAATGTAAAATTGGATACAACACCGGACATTATTAATTCTAGAAGAAGGTTCCAGGTCTTGCTGATCGTTCATCTTTTGCAGATGGTTAAACAAAGACATGCTACACAACATATGACATTCCCATTAAAAACTGTCATCTTCATGTATTCATATTTGACCAAGCTTGCCATTTTATAAAAATAATGAAAAATTGGAAACAACACCGAACATTATTAATTCTAGAATAAGGTTCCAGGTCTTGCTCATCATTCACATTCGACAGATGGTTAGATAAAGACATGCTACACAACATATGACATTCCGATTAAAAACTGTTATCATCTTCATGTACTCATATTCGACCAAACTTGCCATTTTATATAAATAATGTAAAATTGGAAACAACACCGGACATTAATAATTCTAGAATAAGGTTCCAGGTCTTGCTCATCGTTCATCTTTGGCGGATGATTAGACAAAGACATGCTACACTACATATGACATTCCCATTAAAAACTGTCGTCATCTTCATTTACTCATATTTGACCAAACTTGCCATTTTATATAAATAATGTAAAATTGGAAACAACACCGGACATTATTAATTCTAGAATAAGGTTCCAGGTCTTGCTCATCGTTCATCTTTGGCAGATGATTAGACAAAGACATGCTACACAACATATGACATTCAAATTAAAAACTGTTGTCATCTTCATGTATTCATATTTGACCAAACTTGCCATTTTATATAAATAATGTAAAATTGGAAACAACACCGGACATTATTAATTCTAGAAGAAGGTTCCAGGTCTTGCTCATTGTTCATCTTTGGCGGATGATTAGACAAAGATATGCTACACAACATATGACATTCCCATTAAAAACTGTCTTCATCTTCATGTACTAATATTTAACCAAACTTGCCATTTTATATAAATAATGTAAAATTGGATACAACACCGGACATTATTAATTCTAGAAGAAGGTTCCAGGTCTTGCTGATCGTTCATCTTTTGCAGATGGTTAAACAAAGACATGCTACACAACATATGACATTCCCATTAAAAACTGTCATCTTCATGTATTCATATTTGACCAAGCTTGCCATTTTATATAAATAATGTAAAATTGGAAACAACACCGAACATTATTAATTCTAGAATAAGGTTCCAGGTCTTGCTCATCATTCACATTCGACAGATGGTTAGATAAAGACATGCTACACAACATATGACATTCCGATTAAAAACTGTTATCATCTTCATGTACTCATATTCGACCAAACTTGCCATTTTATATAAATAATGTAAAATTGGAAACAACACCGGACATTAATAATTCTAGAATAAGGTTCCAGGTCTTGCTCATCGTTCATCTTTGGCGGATGATTAGACAAAGACATGCTACACTACATATGACATTCCCATTAAAAACTGTCGTCATCTTCATTTACTCATATTTGACCAAACTTGCCATTTTATATAAATAATGTAAAATTGGAAACAACACCGGACATTATTAATTCTAGAATAAGGTTCCAGGTCTTGCTCATCGTTCATCTTTGGCAGATGATTAGACAAAGACATGCTACACAACATATGACATTCAAATTAAAAACTGTTGTCATCTTCATGTATTCATATTTGACCAAACTTGCCATTTTATATAAATAAAATAACATTGGAAACAACACAGGACATTATTAATTCTAGAATAAGGTTCCAGGTCTTGCTCATCGTTCATCTTTGGCGGATGATTAGACAAAGACATGCTACACTACATATGACATTCCCATTAAAAACTGTCGTCATCTTCATTTACTCATATTTGACCAAACTTGCCATTTTATATAAATAATTTAAAATTGGAAACAACACCGGACATTATTAATTCTAGAATAAGGTTCCAGGTCTTGCTCATCGTTCATCTTTGGCGGATGATTAGACAAAGACATGCTACACTACATATGACATTCCCATTAAAAACAGTCGTCATCTTCATGTATTCATATTTGACCAAACTTGCCATTTTATATAAATAACGTAACATTGGAAACAACAACGGACATTATTAATTCTAGAATAAGGTTCCAGGTCTTGCTCGTCATTCATATTTGATAGATGGTTAGACAAAGACATGCTACACAACATATGACATTCCCATTAAAAACTGTCGTCATCTTCATGTACTCATATTTGACCAAACTTGCCATTTTATATAAATAACGTAACATGGGAAACAACACCGGATATTATTAATTCTAGAATAAGGTTCCAGGTCTTGCTCATCATTCATATTTGATAGATGGTTAGACAAAGACATGCTACACAACATATGACATTCCCATTAAAAACTGTCGTCATCTTCATGTACTCATATTTGACCAAACTTGCCATTTTAATAAATAACGTAACATTGGAAACAACAACGGACATTATTAATTCTAGAATAAGGTTCCAGGTCTTGCTCATCATTCATATTTGATAGATGGTTAGACAAAGACATGCTACACAACATATGACATTCCCATTAAAAACTGTCGTCATCTTCATGTACTCATATTCGACCAAACTTGCCATTTTATATAAATAATGTAAAATTGGAAACAACACCGGCCATTATTAATTCTAGAATAAGGTTCCAGGTCTTGCTAATCATTCATATTAGACAAATGGTTAGACAAAGACATGCTACACTACATATAACATTCCCATTAAAAACTGACGTCATCTACATGTATTCATATTTGACCAAACTTGCCATTTTATATAAATAATGTAAAATTGGAAACAACACCGGACATTATTAGTTCTAGAATAAGGTTCCAGGTCTTGCTCATCGTTCATCTTTGGCAGATGATTAGACAAAGACATGCTACACTACATATGACATTCCCATTAAAAACTGTCTTCATCTTCATGTATTCATATTTGACCAAACTTGCCATTTTGTATAAATAACGTAACATTGGAAACAACAACGGACATTATTAATTCTAGAATAAGGTTCCAGGTCTTGCTCATCATTCATATTTGATAGATGGTTAGACAAAGACATGCTACACAACATATGACATTCCCATTAAAAACTGGCGTGATCTTCATGAACTCATATTTGACCAAACTTGCCATTTTATATAAATAACGTAACATTGGAAACAACACCGGACATTATTAATTCTAGAATAAGGTTCCAGGTCTTGCTCATCATTCACACTTGACCGATGATTAGACAAAGACATGCTACACAACATATGACATTACCATTAAAAACTGTCGTCATCTTCATTTACTCATATTCGACCAAACTTGCCATTTTATATAAATAATGTAAAATTGGAAACAACACAGGACATTATTAATTCTAGAATAAGGTTCCAGGTCTTGCTCATCGTTCATCTTTTGCAGGTGGTTAGACAAAGACATGATGCTACACAACATATGACATTCCCATTAAAAACTGTCGTCATCTTCATTTACTCATATTTGACCAAACTTGCCATTTTATATAAATAATGTAAAATTGGAAATAACACCGGACATTATTAATTCTAGAATAAGGTTCCAGGTCTTGCTCATCGTTCATCTTTGGCAGATGAATAGACAAAGAAATGCTACACAACATATGACATTCCCATTAAAAACTGTCGTCATCTTCATGTATTCATATTTGACCAAACTTGCCATTTTATATAAATAATGTAAAATTGGAAACAACACCGGACATTAGTAATTCTAGACTAAGGTTCCAGGTCTTGCTCATCGTTCACCTTTGGCGGATGGTTAGACAAAGACATGCTACACTACATATGACATTCCCATTAAAAACTGTCGTCATCTTCATGTACTCATATTCGACCAAACTTGCCATTTTATATAAATAATGTAAAATTGGAAACAACACCGGACATTATTAATTCTAGAATAAGGTTCCCGGTCTTGCTCATCGTTCATCTTTGGCAGATGATTAGACAAAGACATGCTACACTACATATGACATTCCCATTAAAAACTGTCGTCATCTTTATTTACTCATATTTGACTAAATTTGCCATTTTATATAAATAATGTAAAATTGGAAACAACACCGGACATTATTAATTCTAGAATAATGTTCCAGGTCTTGCTCATCGTTCATCTTAGGCAGATGATTAGACAAGGACATGCTACACAACATATGACATTCCCATTAAAAACTGTCGTCATCTTCATGTATTCATATTTGACCAAACTTGCCATTTTATATAAATAATGTAAAATTGGAAACAACACCGGACATTATTAATTCTAGAATAAGGTTCCAGGTCTTGCTGATTGTTCATCTTCTGCAGATGGTTAAACAAAGACATGCTACACAACATATGACATTCCCATTAAAAACTGTCGTCATCTTCATGTATTCATATTTGACCAAACTTGCCATTTTATATAAATAATGTAAAATTGGAAACAACACCGGACATTATTAATTCTAGAATAAGGTTCCAGGTCTTGCTCATCATTCACATTTGACAGATGGTTAGACAAAGACATGCTACACAACATATGACATTCCCATTAAAAACTGTCGTCATCTTCATTTACTCATATTTGACCTAACTTGCCATTTTATATAAATAATGTAAAATTGGAAACAACACCGGACATTATTAATTCTAGAATAAGGTTCCAGGTCTTGCTGATCGTTCATCTTTTGCAGATGGTTAAACAAAGACATGCTACACAACATATGACATTCCCATTAAAAACTGTGGTCATCTTCTTGTACTCATATTCGACCAAACTTGCCATTTTATATAAATAATGTAAAATTGGAAACAACACCGGACATTATTAATTCTAGAGTAAGGGTGCAGGTCTTGCTCATCGTTCATCTTTGGCAGATGATTAGACAAAGACATGCTACACAACATATGACGTTCCCATTAAAAACTGTGGTCATCTTCATGTATTCATATTTGACCAAACTTGCCATTTAATATAAATAATGTAAAATTGGAAACAATACCGGACATTATTAATTCTAGAATAAGGTTCCAGGTCTTGCTCATCATTCACATTTGACAGATGGTTAGACAAAGACATGCTACACATCATATGACATTCCCATTAAAAACTGTCGTCATCTTCATGTATTCATATTTGACCAAACTTGCCATTTTATATAAATTATGTAAAATTGGAAACAACACCGGACATTGTTAATTCTAGAATAAGGTTCCAGGTCTTGCTCATCATTCATATTTAACAGATGGTTAGACAAAGACATGCTACACAACATATGACATTCCCATTAAAAACTGTCGTCATCTTCATGTACTCATATTCGACCAAACTTGCCATTTTATATAAATAATGTAAAATTGGAAACAACACCGGACATTATTAATTCTAGAGTAAGGTTCCAGGTCTTGCTCATCGTTCATCTTTTGCAGGTGGTTAGACAAAGACATGATGCTACACAACATATGACATTCCCATTAAAAACTGTCGTCATCTTCATTTACTCATATTTGACCAAACTTGCCATTTTATATAAATAATGTAAAATTGGAAACAACACCGGACATTATTAATTCTAGAATAAGGTTCCAGGTCTTGCTCATTGTTCATCTTTGGCAGATGAATAGACAAAGAAATGCTACACAATATATGACATTCCCTTTAAAAACTGTCATTATCAACATGTATTCATATTTGACCAAACTTGCCATTTTATATAAATAATGTAAAATTGGAAACAACACCGGACATTAGTAATTCTAGACTAAGGTTCCAGGTCTTGCTCATCGTTCACCTTTGGCGGATGGTTAGACAAAGACATGCTACACTATATATGATATTCCCATTAAAAACTGTCGTCATCTTCATGTACTCATATTCGACCAAACTTGCCATTTTATATAAATAATGTAAAATTTGAAACAAAACCGGACATTATTAATTCTAGAATAAGGTTCCCGGTCTTGCTCATCGTTCATCTTTGGCAGATGATTAGACAAAGACATGCTACACAACATATGACATTCCCATTAAAAACTGTCATCTACTTCATGTATTCATATTTGACCAAACTTGCCATTTTATATAAATGATGTAAAATTGGAAACAACACCGGACATTATTAATTCTAGACTAAGGTTCCAGGTCTTGCTCATTGTTCATCTTTGGCAGATGATTAGACAAAGACATGCTACACAACATATGACATTCCCATTAAAAACTGTCGTCATCTTCATGTACTCATATTTGACTAAAATTGCCATTTTATATAAATAATGTAAAATTGGAAACAACACCGGACATTATTAATTCTAGAATAAGGTTCCAGGTATTGCTCATCATTCATATTTAACAGATGGTTAGACAAAGACATGCTACACAACATATTAAATTCCCATTAAAAGCTGCGGTCATCTTCTTGTATTCATATTTCACCAAACTTTCCATTGTATATAAATAATGTAAAATTGGAAACAACACCGGACATTATTAATTCTAGAAGAAGGTTCCAGGTCTTGCTCATCATTCACATTTGACAGATGGTTAGACAAAAACAAGCTACACAACATATGACATTCCCATTAAAAACTGTCATCTACTTCATGTATTCATATTTGACCAAACTTGCCATTTTATATAAATAATGTAAAATTGGAAACAACACCGGACATTATTAATTCTAGAATAAGGTTCCAGGTCTTGCTCATCATTCATATTTAACAGATGGTTAGACAAAGACATGCTACACAACATATGACATTCCCATTAAAAACTGGCGTCATCTTCATGAATTCATTTTGACCAAACTTGCCATTTCATATAAATAATGTAAAAATGGAAACAACACCGGACATTATTAATTCTAGAATAAGGTTCCAGGTCTTACTCATCATTCATATTTGACAGATGGTTAGACAAAGACATGTTACACAACATATAACATTCCCATTAAAAACTGTCATCATTTTCATGTATTCATATTTACCAAACTTGCCATTTTATATAAATAATGTAAAATTGGATACAACACCGGACATTATTAATTCTAGAATAAGGTTCCAGGTCTTGCTCATCATTCACATTCGACAGATGGTTAGATAAAGACATGCTACACATCATATGACATTCCCATTAAAAACTGTCGTCATCTTCATGTACTCATATTCGACCAAACTTGCCATTTTATATAAATAATGTAAAATTGGAAACAACACCGGACATTATTAATTCTAGAGTAAGGTTCCAGGTCTTGCTCATTGTTCATCTTTTGCAGATGGTTAGACAAAGACATGCTACACAACATATGACATTCCGATTAAAAACTGTTATCAGCTTCATGTATTCATATTTGACCAAACTTGCCATTTTATATAAATAATGTAAAATTGGAAACAACACCGGACATTAATAATTCTAGAATAAGGTTCCAGGTCTTGCTCATCGTTCATCTTTGGCGGATGATTAGACAAAGACATGCTACACTACATATGACATTCCCATTAAAAACTGTCGTCATCTTCATTTACTCATATTTGACCAAACTTGCCATTTTATATAAATAATGTAAAATTGGAAACAACACCGGACATTATTAATTCTAGAATAAGGTTCCAGGTCTTGCTCATCATTCACATTTGACAGATGGTTAGACAAAGACATGCTACACAACATATGACATTCCCATTAAAAACTGTCTTCATCTTCATTTACTCATATTTGACCAAACTTGCCATTTTATATAAATAATGTAAAATTGGAAACAACACCGGACATTAATAATTCTAGAATAATGTTCCAGGTCTTGCTCATCGTTCATCTTAGGCAGATGATGAGACAAGGACATGCTACACAACATATGACATTCCCATTAAAAACTGTCGTCATCTTCATGTATTCATATTTGACCAAGCTTGCCATTTTATATAAATAATGTAAAATTGGAAACAACACCGGACATTATTAATTCTAGAATAAGGTTCCAGGTCTTGCTCATCATTCACATTTGACAGATGGTTAGACAAAGACATGCTACACAACATATGACATTCCCATTAAAAACTGTCTTCATCTTCATTTACTCATATTTGACCAAACTTGCCATTTTATATAGATAATGTAAAATTGGAAACAACACCGGACATTATTAATTCTAGAATAAGGTTCCAGGTCTTGCTGATTGTTCATCTTTTGCAGATGGTTAAACAAAGATATGCTACACAACTTATGACATTCCCATTAAAAACTGTCGTCATCTTCATGTACTCATATTCGACCAAACTTGCCATTTTATATAAATAATGTAAAATTGGAAACAACACCGGACATTATTAATTCTAGAGTAAGGTTGCAGGTCTTGCTCATCGTTCATCTTTGGCAGATGATTAGACAAAGACATGCTACACAACATATGACATTCCCATTAAAAACTGTCTTCATCTTCATTTACTCATATTTGACCAAACTTGCCATTTTATATAGATAATGTAAAATTGGAAACAACACCGGACATTATTAATTCTAGAATAAGGTTCCAGGTCTTGCTGATTGTTCATCTTTTGCAGATGGTTAAACAAAGATATGCTACACAACTTATGACATTCCCATTAAAAACTGTCGTCATCTTCATGTATTCATATTTGACCAAACTTGCCATTTTATATAAATTATGTAAAATTGGAAACAATACCGGACATTATTAATTCTAGAATAAGGTTCCAGGTCTTGCTCATCATTCATATTTAACAGATGGTTAGACAAAGACATGCTACACAACATATAACATTCCCATTACAAACTGTAGTCATCTTCATGATTTCATATTTGACCAAACTTGCCATTTTATATAAATAATGTATAATTGGAAACAACACCGGACATTATTAATTCTAGAATTAGGTTCCAGGTCTTGCTCATCATTCACATTTGACAGATGGTTAGACAAAGACATGCTACACAACATATGACATTCCCATTAAAAACTGTCGTCATCTTCATGTACTCATATTCGACCAAACTTGCCATTTTATATAAATAATGTAAAATTGGAAACAACACCGGACATTATTAATTCTAGAGTAAGGTTCCAGGTCTTGCTCATCGTTCATCTTTTGCAGGTGGTTAGACAAAGACATGATGCTAAACAACATATGACATTCCCATTAAAAACTGTCGTCATCTTCATTTACTCATATTTGACCAAACTTGCCATTTTATATAAATAATGTAAAATTGGAAACAACACCGGACATTATTAATTCTAGAATATGGTTCCAGGTCTTGCTCATTGTTCATCTTTGGCAGATGAATAGAAAAAGAAATGCTACACAACATATGACATTCCCATTAAAAACTGTCGTTATCTTCATGTATTCATATTTGACCAAACTTGCCATTTTATATAAATAATGTAAAATTGGAAACAACACCGGACATTAGTAATTCTAGACTAAGGTTCCAGGTCTTGCTCATCGTTCACCTTTGGCGGATGGTTAGACAAAGACATGCTACACTATATATGATATTCCCATTAAAAACTGTCGTCATCTTCATGTACTCATATTCGACCAAACTTGCCATTTTATATAAATAATGTAAAATTTGAAACAAAACCGGACATTATTAATTCTAGAATAAGGTTCCCGGTCTTGCTCATCGTTCATCTTTGGCAGATGATTAGACAAAGACATGCTACACAACATATGACATTACCATTAAAAACTGTCGTCATCTTCATTTACTCATATTCGACCAAACTTGCCATTTTATATAAATAATGTAAAATTGGAAACAACACAGGACATTATTAATTCTAGAATAAGGTTCCAGGTCTTGCTCATCGTTCATCTTTTGCAGGTGGTTAGACAAAGACATGATGCTACACAACATATGACATTCCCATTAAAAACTGTCGTCATCTTCATTTACTCATATTTGACCAAACTTGCCATTTTATATAAATAATGTAAAATTGGAAATAACACCGGACATTATTAATTCTAGAATAAAGTTCCAGGTGTTGCTCATCGTTCACCTTTGGCGGATGGTTAGACAAAGACATGCTACACTACATATGACATTCCCATTAAAAACTGTCGTCATCTTCATGTACTCATATTCGACCAAACTTGCCATTTTATATAAATAATGTAAAATTGGAAACAACACCGGACATTATTAATTCTAGAATAAGGTTCCCGGTCTTGCTCATCGTTCATCTTTGGCAGATGATTAGACAAAGACATGCTACACTACATATGACATTCCCATTAAAAACTGTCGTCATCTTTATTTACTCATATTTGACTAAATTTGCCATTTTATATAAATAATGTAAAATTGGAAACAACACCGGACATTATTAATTCTAGAATAATGTTCCAGGTCTTGCTCATCGTTCATCTTAGGCAGATGATTAGACAAGGACATGCTACACAACATATGACGTTCCCATTAAAAACTGTGGTCATCTTCATGTATTCATATTTGACCAAACTTGCCATTTTATATAAATAATGTAAAATTGGAAACAATACCGGACATTATTAATTCTAGAATAAGGTTCCCGGTCTTGCTCATCGTTCATCTTTGGCAGATGATTAGACAAAGACATGCTACACAACATATGACATTCCCATTAAAAACTGTCGTTATCTTCATGTATTCATATTAGACCAAACTTGCCATTTTATATAAATAATGTAAAATTGGAAACAACACCGGACATTATTAATTCTAGAATAAGGTTCCCGGTTTTGCTCATCGTTCATCTTTGGCAGATGATTAGACAAAGACATGCTACACAACATATGACATTCCCATTAAAAACTGTCATCTACTTCATGTATTCATATTTGACCAAACTTGCCATTTTATATAAATAGTGTAAAATTGGAAACAACACCGGACAGTATTAATTCTAGACTAAGGTTCCAGGTCTTGCTCATTGTTCATCTTTGGCAGATGATTAGACAAAGACATGCTACACAACATATGACATTCCCATTAAAAACTGTTGTCATCTTCATGTACTCATATTTGACTAAAATTGCCATTTTATATAAATAATGTAAAATTGGAAACAACACCGGACATTATTAATTCTAGAATAAGGTTCCAGGTCTTGCTCATTATTCATATTTGATAGATGGTTAGACAAAGACATGCTACACAACATATTACATTCCCATTAAAAGCTGCGGTCATCTTCTTGTATTCATATTTCACCAAACTTTCCATTGTATATAAATAATGTAAAATTGGAAACAACACCGGACATTATTAATTCTAGAAGAAGGTTCCAGGTCTTGCTCATCATTCACATTTGCCAGATGGTTAGACAAAGACAAGCTACACAACATACGTCATTCCCATTAAAAACTGTCGTCATTTTCATGTATTCATATTCGACCAAACTTGCCATTTTATATAAATAATGTAAAATTGGAAACAACACAGAACATTATTAATTCTAGAATAAGGTTCCAGGTCTTGCTCATCGTTCATCTTTGGCAGATGATTAGACAAAGACATGCTACACAACATATGACATTCCCATTAAAAACTGGCGCCATCTTCATGTATTCATATTTGACCAAACTTGCCATTTCATATAAATAATGTAAAAATGGAAACAACACCGGACATTATTAATTCTAGAATAAGGTTCCAGGTCTTACTCATCATTCATATTTGACAGATGGTTAGACAAAGACATGCTACACAACATATAACATTCCCAATAAAAACTGTCATCATTTTCATGTATTCATATTTGACCAAACTTGCCATTTTATATAAATAATGTAAAATTGGAAACAACACCGGACATTATTAATTCTAGAAGAAGGTTCCAGGTCTTGCTCATTGTTCATCTTTGGCGGATGATTAGACAAAGATATGCTACACAACATATGACATTCCCATTAAAAACTGTCTTCATCTTCATGTACTAATATTTAACCAAACTTGCCATTTTATATAAATAATGTAAAATTGGATACAACACCGGACATTATTAATTCTAGAAGAAGGTTCCAGGTCTTGCTGATCGTTCATCTTTTGCAGATGGTTAAACAAAGACATGCTACACAACATATGACATTCCCATTAAAAACTGTCATCTTCATGTATTCATATTTGACCAAGCTTGCCATTTTATATAAATAATGTAAAATTGGAAACAACACCGAACATTATTAATTCTAGAATAAGGTTCCAGGTCTTGCTCATCATTCACATTCGACAGATGGTTAGATAAAGACATGCTACACAACATATGACATTCCGATTAAAAACTGTTATCATCTTCATGTACTCATATTCGACCAAACTTGCCATTTTATATAAATAATGTAAAATTGGAAACAACACCGGACATTAATAATTCTAGAATAAGGTTCCAGGTCTTGCTCATCGTTCATCTTTGGCGGATGATTAGACAAAGACATGCTACACTACATATGACATTCCCATTAAAAACTGTCGTCATCTTCATTTACTCATATTTGACCAAACTTGCCATTTTATATAAATAATGTAAAATTGGAAACAACACCGGACATTATTAATTCTAGAATAAGGTTCCAGGTCTTGCTCATCGTTCATCTTTGGCAGATGATTAGACAAAGACATGCTACACAACATATGACATTCAAATTAAAAACTGTCGTCATCTTCATGTACTCATATTCGACCAAACTTGCCATTTTATATAAATAATGTAAAATTGGAAACAACACCGGACATTATTAATTCTAGAGTAAGGTTCCAGGTCTTGCTCATTGTTCATCTTTTGCAGATGGTTAGACAAAGACATGCTACACAACATATGACATTCCGATTAAAAACTGTTATCAGCTTCATGTATTCATATTTGACCAAACTTGCCATTTTATATAAATAATGTAAAATTGGAAACAACACCGGACATTAATAATTCTAGAATAAGGTTCCAGGTCTTGCTCATCGTTCATCTTTGGCGGATGATTAGACAAAGACATGCTACACTACATATGACATTCCCATTAAAAACTGTCGTCATCTTCATTTACTCATATTTGACCAAACTTGCCATTTTATATAAATAATGTAAAATTGGAAACAACACCGGACATTATTAATTCTAGAATAAGGTTCCAGGTCTTGCTCATCATTCACATTTGACAGATGGTTAGACAAAGACATGCTACACAACATATGACATTCCCATTAAAAACTGTCTTCATCTTCATTTACTCATATTTGACCAAACTTGCCATTTTATATAAATAATGTAAAATTGGAAACAACACCGGACATTAATAATTCTAGAATAATGTTCCAGGTCTTGCTCATCGTTCATCTTAGGCAGATGATGAGACAAGGACATGCTACACAACATATGACATTCCCATTAAAAACTGTCGTCATCTTCATGTATTCATATTTGACCAAACTTGCCATTTTATATAAATAATGTAAAATTGGAAACAACACAGGACATTATTAATTCTAGAATAAGGTTCCAGGTCTTGCTCATCATTCACATTTGACAGATGGTTAAACAAAGACATGCTACACAACATATGACATTCCCATTAAAAACTGTCGTCATCTTCATGTATTCATATTTGACCAAACTTGCCATTTTATATAAATAATGTAAAATTGGAAACAACACCGGACATTATTAATTCTAGAATAAGGTTCCAGGTCTTGCTCATCATTCACATTTGACAGATGGTTAGACAAAGATATGCTACACAACTTATGACATTCCCATTAAAAACTGTCGTCATCTTCATGTACTCATATTCGACCAAACTTGCCATTTTATATAATTAATGTAAAATTGGAAACAACACCGGACATTATTAATACTAGAATAAGGTTCCAGGTCTTGCTCATCATTCATATTTAACAGATGGTTAGACAAAGACATGCTACACAACATATAACATTCCCATTACAAACTGTAGTCATCTTCATGTTTTCATATTTGACCAAACTTGCCATTTTATATAAATAATGTAAAATTGGAAACAACACCGGACATTATTAATTCTAGAATAAGGTTCCAGGTCTTGCTCATCATTCACATTTGACAGATGGTTAGACAAAGACATGCTACACAACATATGACATTCCCATTAAAAACCCTCGTCATCTTCATGTACTCATATTCGACCAAACTTGCCATTTTATATAAATAATGTAAAATTGGAAACAACACCGGACATTATTAATTCTAGAGTAAGGTTCCAGGTCTTGCTCATCGTTCATCTTTTGCAGGTGGTTAGACAAAGACATGATGCTACACAACATATGACATTCCCATTAAAAACTGTCGTCATCTTCATTTACTCATATTTGACCAAACTTGCCATTTTATATAAATAATGTAAAATTGGAAACAACACCGGACATTATTAATTCTAGAATGAGGTTCCAGGTCTTGCTCATTGTTCATCTTTGGCAGATGAATAGACAAAGAAATGCTACACAACATATGACATTCCCATTAAAAACTGTCGTTATCTTCATGTATTCATATTAGACCAAACTTGCCATTTTATATAAATAATGTAAAATTGGAAACAACACCGGACATTATTAATTCTAGAATAAGGTTCCCGGTTTTGCTCATCGTTCATCTTTGGCAGATGATTAGACAAAGACATGCTACACAACATATGACATTCCCATTAAAAACTGTCATCTACTTCATGTATTCATATTTGACCAAACTTGCCATTTTATATAAATAGTGTAAAATTGGAAACAACACCGGACAGTATTAATTCTAGACTAAGGTTCCAGGTCTTGCTCATTGTTCATCTTTGGCAGATGATTAGACAAAGACATGCTACACAACATATGACATTCCCATTAAAAACTGTCGTCATCTTCATGTACTCATATTTGACTAAAATTGCCATTTTATATAAATAATGTAAAATTGGAAACAACACCGGACATTATTAATTCTAGAATAAGGTTCCAGGTCTTGCTCATTATTCATATTTGATAGATGGTTAGACAAAGACATGCTACACAACATATTACATTCCCATTAAAAGCTGCGGTCATCTTCTTGTATTCATATTTCACCAAACTTTCCATTGTATATAAATAATGTAAAATTGGAAACAACACCGGACATTATTAATTCTAGAAGAAGGTTCCAGGTCTTGCTCATCATTCACATTTGCCAGATGGTTAGACAAAGACAAGCTACACAACATACGTCATTCCCATTAAAAACTGTCGTCATTTTCATGTATTCATATTCGACCAAACTTGCCATTTTATATAAATAATGTAAAATTGGAAACAACACAGAACATTATTAATTCTAGAATAAGGTTCCAGGTCTTGCTCATCGTTCATCTTTGGCAGATGATTAGACAAAGACATGCTACACAACATATGACATTCCCATTAAAAACTGGCGCCATCTTCATGTATTCATATTTGACCAAACTTGCCATTTCATATAAATAATGTAAAAATGGAAACAACACCGGACATTATTAATTCTAGAATAAGGTTCCAGGTCTTACTCATCATTCATATTTGACAGATGGTTAGACAAAGACATGCTACACAACATATGACATTCCCATTAAAAACTGGCGCCATCTTCATGTATTCATATTTGACCAAACTTGCCATTTTATATAAATAATGTAAAATTGGAAACAACACAGAACATTATTAATTCTAGAAGAAGGTTCCAGGTCTTGCTCATTGTTCATCTTTGGCGGATGATTAGACAAAGATATGCTACACAACATATGACATTCCCATTAAAAACTGTCTTCATCTTCATGTACTAATATTTAACCAAACTTGCCATTTTATATAAATAATGTAAAATTGGATACAACACCGGACATTATTAATTCTAGAAGAAGGTTCCAGGTCTTGCTGATCGTTCATCTTTTGCAGATGGTTAAACAAAGACATGCTACACAACATATGACATTCCCATTAAAAACTGTCATCTTCATGTATTCATATTAGACCAAGCTTGCCATTTTATATAAATAATGTAAAATTGGAAACAACACCGGACATTATTAATTCTAGAATAAGGTTCCAGGTCTTGCTCATCATTCACATTCGACAGATGGTTAGATAAAGACATGCTACACAACATATGACATTCCGATTAAAAACTGTTATCATCTTCATGTACTCATATTCGACCAAACTTGCCATTTTATATAAATAATGTAAAATTGGAAACAACACCGGACATTAATAATTCTAGAATAAGGTTCCAGGTCTTGCTCATCGTTCATCTTTGGCGGATGATTAGACAAAGACATGCTACACTACATATGACATTCCCATTAAAAACTGTCGTCATCTTCATTTACTCATATTTGACCAAACTTGCCATTTTATATAAATAATGTAAAATTGGAAACAACACCGGACATTATTAATTCTAGAATAAGGTTCCAGGTCTTGCTCATCGTTCATCTTTGGCAGATGATTAGACAAAGACATGCTACACAACATATGACATTCAAATTAAAAACTGTTGTCATCTTCATGTATTCATATTTGACCAAACTTGCCATTTTATATAAATAATGTAAAATTGGAAACAACACCGGACATTATTAATTCTAGAAGAAGGTTCCAGGTCTTGCTCATTGTTCATCTTTGGCGGATGATTAGACAAAGATATGCTACACAACATATGACATTCCCATTAAAAACTGTCTTCATCTTCATGTACTAATATTTAACCAAACTTGCCATTTTATATAAATAATGTAAAATTGGATACAACACCGGACATTATTAATTCTAGAAGAAGGTTCCAGGTCTTGCTGATCGTTCATCTTTTGCAGATGGTTAAACAAAGACATGCTACACAACATATGACATTCCCATTAAAAACTGTCATCTTCATGTATTCATATTTGACCAAGCTTGCCATTTTATATAAATAATGTAAAATTGGAAACAACACCGAACATTATTAATTCTAGAATAAGGTTCCAGGTCTTGCTCATCATTCACATTCGACAGATGGTTAGATAAAGACATGCTACACAACATATGACATTCCGATTAAAAACTGTTATCATCTTCATGTACTCATATTCGACCAAACTTGCCATTTTATATAAATAATGTAAAATTGGAAACAACACCGGACATTAATAATTCTAGAATAAGGTTCCAGGTCTTGCTCATCGTTCATCTTTGGCGGATGATTAGACAAAGACATGCTACACTACATATGACATTCCCATTAAAAACTGTCGTCATCTTCATTTACTCATATTTGACCAAACTTGCCATTTTATATAAATAATGTAAAATTGGAAACAACACCGGACATTATTAATTCTAGAATAAGGTTCCAGGTCTTGCTCATCGTTCATCTTTGGCAGATGATTAGACAAAGACATGCTACACAACATATGACATTCAAATTAAAAACTGTTGTCATCTTCATGTATTCATATTTGACCAAACTTGCCATTTTGTATAAATAACGTAACATTGGAAACAACACAGGACATTATTAATTCTAGAATAAGGTTCCAGGTCTTGCTCATCATTCATATTTGATAGATGGTTAGACAAAGACATGCTACACAACATATGACATTCCCATTAAAAACTGGCGTGATCTTCATGAACTCATATTTGACCAAACTTGCCATTTTATATAAATAACGTAACATTGGAAACAACACCGGACATTATTAATTCTAGAATAAGGTTCCAGGTCTTGCTCATCATTCACACTTGACCGATGATTAGACAAAGACATGCTACACAACATATGACATTACCATTAAAAACTGTCGTCATCTTCATTTACTCATATTCGACCAAACTTGCCATTTTATATAAATAATGTAAAATTGGAAACAACACAGGACATTATTAATTCTAGAATAAGGTTCCAGGTCTTGCTCATCGTTCATCTTTTGCAGGTGGTTAGACAAAGACATGATGCTACACAACATATGACATTCCCATTAAAAACTGACGTCATCTTCATTTACTCATATTTGACCAAACTTGCCATTTTATATAAATAATGTAAAATTGGAAATAACACCGGACATTATTAATTCTAGAATAAGGTTCCAGGTCTTGCTCATCGTTCATCTTTGGCAGATGAATAGACAAAGAAATGCTACACAACATATGACATTCCCATTAAAAACTGTCGTCATCTTCATGTATTCATATTTGACCAAACTTGCCATTTTATATAAATAATGTAAAATTGGAAACAACACCGGACATTAGTAATTCTAGACTAAGGTTCCAGGTCTTGCTCATCGTTCACCTTTGGCGGATGGTTAGACAAAGACATGCTACACTACATATGACATTCCCATTAAAAACTGTCGTCATCTTCATGTACTCATATTCGACCAAACTTGCCATTTTATATAAATAATGTAAAATTGGAAACAACACCGGACATTATTAATTCTAGAATAAGGTTCCCGGTCTTGCTCATCGTTCATCTTTGGCAGATGATTAGACAAAGACATGCTACACTACATATGACATTCCCATTAAAAACTGTCGTCATCTTTATTTACTCATATTTGACTAAATTTGCCATTTTATATAAATAATGTAAAATTGGAAACAACACCGGACATTATTAATTCTAGAATAATGTTCCAGGTCTTGCTCATCGTTCATCTTAGGCAGATGATTAGACAAGGACATGCTACACTACATATGACATTCCCATTAAAAACTGTCGTCATCTTCATGTATTCATATTTGACCAAACTTGCCATTTTATATAAATAATGTAAAATTGGAAACAACACCGGACATTATTAATTCTAGAATAAGGTTCCAGGTCTTGCTGATTGTTCATCTTTTGCAGATGGTTAAACAAAGACATGCTACACAACATATGACATTCCCATTAAAAACTGTCGTCATCTTCATGTATTCATATTTGACCAAACTTGCCATTTTATATAAATAATGTAAAATTGGAAACAACACCGGACATTATTAATTCTAGAATAAGGTTCCAGGTCTTGCTCATCATTCACATTTGACAGATGGTTAGACAAAGACATGCTACACAACATATGACATTCCCATTAAAAACTGTCGTCATCTTCATTTACTCATATTTGACCTAACTTGCCATTTTATATAAATAATGTAAAATTGGAAACAACACCGGACATTATTAATTCTAGAATAAGGTTCCAGGTCTTGCTGATCGTTCATCTTTTGCAGATGGTTAAACAAAGACATGCTACACAACATATGACATTCCCATTAAAAACTGTGGTCATCTTCTTGTACTCATATTCGACCAAACTTGCCATTTTATATAAATAATGTAAAATTGGAAACAACACCGGACATTATTAATTCTAGAGTAAGGGTGCAGGTCTTGCTCATCGTTCATCTTTGGCAGATGATTAGACAAAGACATGCTACACAACATATGACGTTCCCATTAAAAACTGTGGTCATCTTCATGTATTCATATTTGACCAAACTTGCCATTTTATATAAATAATGTAAAATTGGAAACAATACCGGACATTATTAATTCTAGAATAAGGTTCCAAGTCTTGCTCATCATTCACATTTGACAGATGGTTAGACAAAGACATGCTACACATCATATGACATTCCCATTAAAAACTGTCGTCATCTTCATGTATTCATATTTGACCAAACTTGCCATTTTATATAAATAATGTAAAATTGGAAACAACACCGGACATTATTAATTCTAGAATAAAGTTCCAGGTCTTGCTCATCATTCACATTTGACAGATGGTTAGACAAAGACATGCTACACAACATATGACATTCCCATTAAAAACTGTCGTCATCTTCATGTGCTCATATTCGACCAAACTTGCCATTTTATATAAATAATGTAAAATTGGAAACAACACCGGACATTATTAATTCTAGAGTAAGGTTCCAGGTCTTGCTCATCGTTCATCTTTTGCAGGTGGTTAGACAAAGACATGATGCTACACAACATATGACATTCCCATTAAAAACTGTCGTCATCTTCATTTACTCATATTTGACCAAACTTGCCATTTTATATAAATAATGTAAAATTGGAAACAACACCGGACATTATTAATTCTAGAATAAGGTTCCAGGTCTTGCTCATTGTTCATCTTTGGCAGATGAATAGACAAAGAAATGCTACACAACATATGACATTCCCATTAAAAACTGTCATTATCAACATGTATTCATATTTGACCAAACTTGCCATTTTATATAAATAATGTAAAATTGGAAACAACACCGGACATTAGTAATTCTAGACTAAGGTTCCAGGTCTTGCTCATCGTTCACCTTTGGCGGATGGTTAGACAAAGACATGCTACACTACATATGACATTCCCATTAAAAACTGTCGTCATCTTCATGTACTCATATTCGACCAAACTTGCCATTTTATATAAATAAGGTAAAATTTGAAACAACACCGGACATTATGAATTCTAGAATAAGGTTCCAGGTCTTGCTCATCGTTCATCTTTGGCAGATGATTAGACAAAGACATGCTACACAACATATGACGTTCCCATTAAAAACTGTCGTCATCTTCATGTATTCATATTTGACCAAACTTGCCATTTTATATAAATTATGTAAAATTGGAAACAACACCGGACATTATGAATTCTAGAATAAGGTTCCAGGTCTTGCTCATCGTTCATCTTTGGCAGATGATTAGACAAAGACATGCTACACAACATATGACATTCCCATTAAAAACTGTCTTCATCTTCATTTACTCATATTTGACCAAACTTGCCATTTTATATAGATAATGTAAAATTGGAAACAACACCGGACATTATTAATTCTAGAATAAGGTTCCAGGTCTTGCTGATTGTTCATCTTTTGCAGATGGTTAAACAAAGATATGCTACACAACTTATGACATTCCCATTAAAAACTGTCGTCATCTTCATGTACTCATATTCGACCAAACTTGCCATTTTATATAAATAATGTAAAATTGGAAACAACACCGGACATTATTAATTCTAGAGTAAGGTTGCAGGTCTTGCTCATCGTTCATCTTTGGCAGATGATTAGACAAAGACATGCTACACAACATATGACGTTCCCATTAAAAACTGTCGTCATCTTCATGTATTCATATTTGACCAAACTTGCCATTTTATATAAATTATGTAAAATTGGAAACAATACCGGACATTATTAATTCTAGAATAAGGTTCCAGGTCTTGCTCATCATTCATATTTAACAGATGGTTAGACAAAGACATGCTACACAACATATAACATTCCCATTACAAACTGTAGTCATCTTCATGATTTCATATTTGACCAAACTTGCCATTTTATATAAATAATGTATAATTGGAAACAACACCGGACATTATTAATTCTAGAATTAGGTTCCAGGTCTTGCTCATCATTCACATTTGACAGATGGTTAGACAAAGACATGCTACACAACATATGACATTCCCATTAAAAACTGTCGTCATCTTCATGTACTCATATTCGACCAAACTTGCCATTTTATATAAATAATGTAAAATTGGAAACAACACCGGACATTATTAATTCTAGAGTAAGGTTCCAGGTCTTGCTCATCGTTCATCTTTTGCAGGTGGTTAGACAAAGACATGATGCTACACAACATATGACATTCCCATTAAAAACTGTCGTCATCTTCATTTACTCATATTTGACCAAACTTGCCATTTTATATAAATAATGTAAAATTGGAAACAACACCGGACATTATTAATTCTAGAATATGGTTCCAGGTCTTGCTCATTGTTCATCTTTGGCAGATGAATAGAAAAAGAAATGCTACACAACATATGACATTCCCATTAAAAACTGTCGTTATCTTCATGTATTCATATTTGACCAAACTTGCCATTTTATATAAATAATGTAAAATTGGAAACAACACCGGACATTAGTAATTCTAGACTAAGGTTCCAGGTCTTGCTCATCGTTCACCTTTGGCGGATGGTTAGACAAAGACATGCTACACTATATATGATATTCCCATTAAAAACTGTCGTCATCTTCATGTACTCATATTCGACCAAACTTGCCATTTTATATAAATAATGTAAAATTTGAAACAAAACCGGACATTATTAATTCTAGAATAAGGTTCCCGGTCTTGCTCATCGTTCATCTTTGGCAGATGATTAGACAAAGACATGCTACACAACATATGACATTCCCATTAAAAACTGTCATCTACTTCATGTATTCATATTTGACCAAACTTGCCATTTTATATAAATAATGTAAAATTGGAAACAACACCGGACATTATTAATTCTAGACTAAGGTTCCAGGTCTTGCTCATTGTTCATCTTTGGCAGATGATTAGACAAAGACATTCTACACAACATATGACATTCCCATTAAAAACTGTCGTCATCTTCATGTACTCATATTTGACTAAAATTGCCATTTTATATAAATAATGTAAAATTGGAAACAACACCGGACATTATTAATTCTAGAATAAGGTTCCAGGTATTGCTCATCATTCATATTTAACAGATGGTTAGACAAAGACATGCTACACAACATATTAAATTCCCATTAAAAGCTGCGGTCATCTTCTTGTATTCATATTTCACCAAACTTTCCATTGTATATAAATAATGTAAAATTGGAAACAACATCGGACATTATTAATTCTAGAAGAAGGTTCCAGGTCTTGCTCATCATTCACATTTGACAGATGGTTAGACAAAAACAAGCTACACAACATATGACATTCCCATTAAAAACTGTCATCTACTTCATGTATTCATATTTGACCAAACTTGCCATTTTATATAAATAATGTAAAATTGGAAACAACACCGGACATTATTAATTCTAGAATAAGGTTCCAGGTCTTGCTCATCATTCATATTTAACAGATGGTTAGACAAAGACATGCTACACAACATATTAAATTCCCATTAAAAGCTGCGGTCATCTTCTTGTATTCATATTTCAACAAACTTGCCATTTCATATAAATAATGTAAAAATGGAAACAACACCGGACATTATTAATTCTAGAATAAGGTTCCAGGTCTTGCTCATCATTCACATTCGACAGATGGTAAGATAAAGACATGCTACACATCATATGACATTCCCATTAAAAACTGTCGTCATCTTCATGTACTCATATTCGACCAAACTTGCCATTTTATATAAATAATGTAAAATTGGAAACAACACCGGACATTATTAATTCTAGAGTAAGGTTCCAGGTCTTGCTCATTGTTCATCTTTTGCAGATGGTTAGACAAAGACATGCTACACAACATATGACATTCCGATTAAAAACTGTTATCAGCTTCATGTATTCATATTTGACCAAACTTGCCATTTTATATAAATAATGTAAAATTGGAAACAACACCGGACATTAATAATTCTAGAATAAGGTTCCAGGTCTTGCTCATCGTTCATCTTTGGCGGATGATTAGACAAAGACATGCTACACTACATATGACATTCCCATTAAAAACTGTCGTCATCTTCATTTACTCATATTTGACCAAACTTGCCATTTTATATAAATAATGTAAAATTGGAAACAACACCGGACATTATTAATTCTAGAATAAGGTTCCAGGTCTTGCTCATCGTTCATCTTTGGCGGATGATTAGACAAAGACATGCTACACTACATATGACATTCCCATTAAAAACTGTCGTCATCTTCATGTATTCATATTTGACCAAACTTGCCATTTTATATAAATAACGTAACATTGGAAACAACAACGGACATTATTAATTCTAGAATAAGGTTCCAGGTCTTGCTCATCATTCATATTTGATAGATGGTTAGACAAAGACATGCTACACAACATATGACATTCCCATTAAAAACTGTCGTCATCTTCATGTACTCATATTTGACCAAACTTGCCATTTTATATAAATAACGTAACATGGGAAACAACACCGGATATTATTAATTCTAGAATAAGGTTCCAGGTCTTGCTCATCATTCATATTTGATAGATGGTTAGACAAAGACATGCTACACAACATATGACATTCCCATTAAAACCTGTCGTCATCTTCATGTACTCATATTTGTCCAAACTTGCCATTTTAATAAATAACGTAACATTGGAAACAACAACGGATATTATTAATTCTAGAATAAGGTTCCAGGTCTTGCTCATCATTCATATTTGATTGATGGTTAGACAAAGACATGCTACACAACATATGACATTCCCATTAAAAACTGTCGTCATCTTCATGTACTCATATTCGACCAAACTTGCCATTTTATATAAATAATGTAAAATTGGAAACAACACCGGCCATTATTAATTCTAGAATAAGGTTCCAGGTCTTGCTAATTATTCATATTAGACAAATGGTTAGACAAAGACATGCTACACTACATATAACATTCCCATTAAAAACTGACGTCATCTACATGTACTCATATTCGACCAAACTTGCCATTTTATATAAATAATGTAAAATTGGAAACAACACCGGACATTATTAATTCTAGAATAAGGTTCCAGGACTTGCTCATCGTTCGTCTTTGGCAGATGATTAGACAAAGACATGCTACACTACATATGACATTCCCATTAAAAACTGTCGTCATCTTCATGTATTCATATTTGACCAAACTTGCCATTTTGTATAAATAACGTAACATTGGAAACAACAACGGACATTATTAATTCTAGAATAAGGTTCCAGGTCTTGCTCATCATTCATATTTGATAGATGGTTAGACAAAGACATGCTACACAACATATGACATTCCCATTAAAAACTGGCATGATCTTCATGTACTCATATTTGACCAAACTTGCCATTTTATATAAATGACGTAACATTGGAAACAACACCGGACATTATTAATTCTAGAATAAGGTTCCAGGTCTTGCTCATCATTCACACTTGACCGATGATTAGACAAAGACATGCTACACAACATATGACATTACCATTAAAAACTGTCGTCATCTTCATTTACTCATATTCGACCAAACTTTCCATTTTATATAAATAATGAAAAATTGGAAACAACACAGGACATTATTAATTCTAGAATAAGTCTCCAGGTCTTGCTCATCGTTCATCTTTGGCAGATGATTAGACAAAGACATGCTGCACAACATATGACATTACCATTAAAAACTGTCGTCATCTTCATTTACTCATATTCGACCAAACTTTCCATTTTATATAAATAATGAAAAATTGGAAACAACACAGGACATTATTAATTCTAGAAGAAGGTTCCAGGTCTTGCTCATCATTCACATTTGACAGATGGTTAGACAAAAACAAGCTACACAACATATGACATTCCCATTAAAAACTGTCATCTACTTCATGTATTCATATTTGACCAAACTTGCCATTTTATATAAATAATGTAAAATTGGAAACAACACCGGACATTATTAATTCTAGAATAAGGTTCCAGGTCTTGCTCATCATTCATATTTAACAGATGGTTAGACAAAGACATGCTACACAACATATTAAATTCCCATTAAAAGCTGCGGTCATCTTCTTGTATTCATATTTCACCAAACTTGCCATTTCATATAAATAATGTAAAAATGGAAACAACACCGGACATTATTAATTCTAGAATAAGGTTCCAGGTGTTGCTCATCATTCACATTCGACAGATGGTAAGATAAAGACATGCTACACATCATATGACATTCCCATTAAAAACTGTCGTCATCTTCATGTACTCATATTCGACCAAACTTGCCATTTTATATAAATAATGTAAAATTGGAAACAACACCGGACATTATTAATTCTAGAGTAAGGTTCCAGGTCTTGCTCATTGTTCATCTTTTGCAGATGGTTAGACAAAGACATGCTACACAACATATGACATTCCGATTAAAAACTGTTATCAGCTTCATGTATTCATATTTGACCAAACTTGCCATTTTATATAAATAATGTAAAATTGGAAACAACACCGGACATTAATAATTCTAGAATAAGGTTCCAGGTCTTGCTCATCGTTCATCTTTGGCGGATGATTAGACAAAGACATGCTACACTACATATGACATTCCCATTAAAAACTGTCGTCATCTTCATTTACTCATATTTGACCAAACTTGCCATTTTATATAAATAATGTAAAATTGGAAACAACACCGGACATTATTAATTCTAGAATAAGGTTCCAGGTCTTGCTCATCGTTCATCTTTGGCAGATGATTAGACAAAGACATGCTACACAACATATGACATTCCGATTAAAAACTGTTGTCATCTTCATGTATTCATATTTGACCAAACTTGCCATTTTATATAAATAATGTAAAATTGGAAACAACACCGGACATTATTAATTCTAGAATAAGGTTCCAGGTCTTGCTCATCGTTCATCTTTGGCGGATGATTAGACAAAGACATGCTACACTACATATGACATTCCCATTAAAAACTGTCGTCATCTTCATGTATTCATATTTGACCAAACTTGCCATTTTATATAAATAACGTAACATTGGAAACAACAACGGACATTATTAATTCTAGAATAAGGTTCCAGGTCTTGCTCATCATTCATATTTGATAGATGGTTAGACAAAGACATGCTACACAACATATGACATTCCCATTAAAAACTGTCGTCATCTTCATGTACTCATATTTGACCAAACTTGCCATTTTATATAAATAACGTAACATGGGAAACAACACCGGATATTATTAATTCTAGAATAAGGTTCCAGGTCTTGCTCATCATTCATATTTGATAGATGGTTAGACAAAGACATGCTACACAACATATGACATTCCCATTAAAACCTGTCGTCATCTTCATGTACTCATATTTGACCAAACTTGCCATTTTAATAAATAACATAACATTGGAAACAACAACGGATATTATTAATTCTAGAATAAGGTTCCAGGTCTTGCTCATCATTCATATTTGATTGATGGTTAGACAAAGACATGCTACACAACATATGACATTCCCATTAAAAACTGTCGTCATCTTCATGTATTCATATTTGACCAAACTTGCCATTTTGTATAAATAACGTAACATTGGAAACAACAACGGACATTATTAATTCTAGAATAAGGTTCCAGGTCTTGCTCATCATTCATATTTGATAGATGGTTAGACAAAGACATGCTACACAACATATGACATTCCCATTAAAAACTGGCATGATCTTCATGTACTCATATTTGACCAAACTTGCCATTTTATATAAATGACGTAACATTGGAAACAACACCGGACATTATTAATTCTAGAATAAGGTTCCAGGTCTTGCTCATCATTCACACTTGACCGATGATTAGACAAAGACATGCTACACAACATATGACATTACCATTAAAAACTGTCGTCATCTTCATTTACTCATATTCGACCAAACTTTCCATTTTATATAAATAATGAAAAATTGGAAACAACACAGGACATTATTAATTCAAGAATAAGGCTCCAGGTCTTGCTCATCGTTCATCTTTGGCAGATGATTAGACAAAGACATGCTGCACAACATATGACATTCCCATTAAAAACTGTCGTCATCTTTATGTATTCATATTTGAACAAACTTGCCATTTTATATAAATAATGTAAAATTGGAAACAACACCGGACATTATTAATTCTAGAATAAGGTTCCAGGTCTTGCTCATCTTTCATATTTGACAGATGGTTAGACAAAGACATGCTACACAACATATAACATTCCCATTAAAAACTTTAGTCATCTTCATGTATTCATATTTGACCAAACTTGCCATTTTATATAAATAATGTAAAATTGGAAACAACACCGGACATTATTAATTCTAGAAAAAGGTTCCAGGTCTTGCTCATCGTTCATCTTTGGTTGATGATTAGACAAAGACATGCTACACTACATATGACATTCCCATTTAAAACTGTCGTCATCTTCATGTATTCATATTTGACCAAACTTGTCATTTTATATAAATAACGTAAAATTGGAAACAACAACGGACATTATTAATTCTAGAATAAGGTTCCAGGTCTTGCTCATCGTTCATCTTTGTCGGATGATTAGACAAAGACGTGCTACACTACATATGACATTCCCATTAAAAACTGCCGTCATTTTCTTGTATTCATATTTGACCAAACTTGCCATTGTATATAAATAATGTAAAAATGGAAACAACACTGGACATTATTAATTCTAGAATAAGGTTCCAGGTCTTGCTCATCGTTCATCTTTGGCGGATGATTAGACAAAGACATGCTACACTACATATGACATTCCCATTAAAAACTGTCGTCATCTTCATGTACTCATATTTGACCAAACTTGCCATTTTATATAAATAATGTAAAATTATAAACAACACCGGCCATTATTAATTCTAGAATAAGGTTCCAGGTCTTGCTCATCATTCACATTCGACAGATGGTTATATAAAGACATGCTACCCAATATATGACATTCCCATTAAAAACTGTCGTCATCTTCATGTACTCATATTCGACCAAACTTGCCATTTTATATAAATAATGTAAAATTGGAAACAACACCGGACATTATTAATTCTAGAGTAAGGTTCCAGGTCTTGCTCATCGTTCATCTTTTGCAGATGGTTAGACAAAGACATGCTACACAACATATGACATTCCCATTAAAAACTGTAGTCATCTTCATGTACTCATATTCGACCAAACTTGCCATTTTATATAAATAATGTAAAATTGGAAACAACACCGGACATTATTAATTCTAGAGTAAGGTTCCAGGTCTTGCTCATCGTTCATCTTTTGCAGATGGTTAGACAAAGACATGCTACACAACATATTACATTCCCATTAAAAACTGTAGTCATCTTCATTTACTCATATTTGACCAAACTTGCCATTTTATATAAATAATGTAAAATTGGAAACAACACCGGACATTATTAATTCTAGAATAAGGTTCCCGGTTTTGCTCATCGTTCATCTTTGGCAGATGATTAGACAAAGACATGCTACACAACATATGACATTCCCATTAAAAACTGTCATCTACTTCATGTATTCATATTTGACCAAACTTGCCATTTTATATAAATAGTGTAAAATTGGAAACAACACCGGACAGTATTAATTCTAGACTAAGGTTCCAGGTCTTGCTCATTGTTCATCTTTGGCAGATGATTAGACAAAGACATGCTACACAACATATGACATTCCCATTAAAAACTGTCGTCATCTTCATGTACTCATATTTGACTAAAATTGCCATTTTATATAAATAATGTAAAATTGGAAACAACACCGGACATTATTAATTCTAGAATAAGGTTCCAGGTCTTGCTCATTATTCATATTTGATAGATGGTTAGACAAAGACATGCTACACAACATATTACATTCCCATTAAAAGCTGCGGTCATCTTCTTGTATTCATATTTCACCAAACTTTCCATTGTATATAAATAATGTAAAATTGGAAACAACACCGGACATTATTAATTCTAGAAGAAGGTTCCAGGTCTTGCTCATCATTCACATTTGCCAGATGGTTAGACAAAGACAAGCTACACAACATACGTCATTCCCATTAAAAACTGTCGTCATTTTCATGTATTCATATTCGACCAAACTTGCCATTTTATATAAATAATGTAAAATTGGAAACAACACAGAACATTATTAATTCTAGAATAAGGTTCCAGGTCTTGCTCATCGTTCATCTTTGGCAGATGATTAGACAAAGACATGCTACACAACATATGACATTCCCATTAAAAACTGGCGCCATCTTCATGTATTCATATTTGACCAAACTTGCCATTTCATATAAATAATGTAAAAATGGAAACAACACCGGACATTATTAATTCTAGAATAAGGTTCCAGGTCTTACTCATCATTCATATTTGACAGATGGTTAGACAAAGACATGCTACACAACATATAACATTCCCAATAAAAACTGTCATCATTTTCATGTATTCATATTTGACCAAACTTGCCATTTTATATAAATAATGTAAAATTGGAAACAACACTGGACATTATTAATTCTAGAAGAAGGTTCCAGGTCTTGCTCATTGTTCATCTTTGGCGGATGATTAGACAAAGATATGCTACACAACATATGACATTCCCATTAAAAACTGTCTTCATCTTCATGTACTAATATTTAACCAAACTTGCCATTTTATATAAATAATGTAAAATTGGATACAACACCGGACATTATTAATTCTAGAAGAAGGTTCCAGGTCTTGCTGATCGTTCATCTTTTGCAGATGGTTAAACAAAGACATGCTACACAACATATGACATTCCCATTAAAAACTGTCATCTTCATGTATTCATATTTGACCAAGCTTGCCATTTTATATAAATAATGTAAAATTGGAAACAACACCGGACATTATTAATTCTAGAATAAGGTTCCAGGTCTTGCTCATCATTCACATTCGACAGATGGTTAGATAAAGACATGCTACACAACATATGACATTCCGATTAAAAACTGTTATCATCTTCATGTACTCATATTCGACCAAACTTGCCATTTTATATAAATAATGTAAAATTGGAAACAACACCGGACATTATTAATTCTAGAATAAGGTTCCCGGTCTTGCTCATCGTTCATCTTTGGCAGATGATTAGACAAAGACATGCTACACTACATATGACATTCCCATTAAAAACTGTCGTCATCTTTATTTACTCATATTTGACTAAATTTGCCATTTTATATAAATAATGTAAAATTGGAAACAACACCGGACATTATTAATTCTAGAATAATGTTCCAGGTCTTGCTCATCGTTCATCTTAGGCAGATGATTAGACAAGGACATGCTACACAACATATGACATTCCCATTAAAAACTGTCGTCATCTTCATGTATTCATATTTGACCAAACTTGCCATTTTATATAAATAATGTAAAATTGGAAACAACACCGGACATTATTAATTCTAGAATAAGGTTCCAGGTCTTGCTGATTGTTCATCTTTTGCAGATGGTTAAACAAAGACATGCTACACAACATATGACATTCCCATTAAAAACTGTCGTCATCTTCATGTATTCATATTTGACCAAACTTGCCATTTTATATAAATAATGTAAAATTGGAAACAACACCGGACATTATTAATTCTAGAATAAGGTTCCAGGTCTTGCTCATCATTCACATTTGACAGATGGTTAGACAAAGACATGCTACACAACATATGACATTCCCATTAAAAACTGTCGTCATCTTCATTTACTCATATTTGACCTAACTTGCCATTTTATATAAATAATGTAAAATTGGAAACAACACCGGACATTATTAATTCTAGAATAAGGTTCCAGGTCTTGCTGATCGTTCATCTTTTGCAGATGGTTAAACAAAGACATGCTACACAACATATGACATTCCCATTAAAAACTGTGGTCATCTTCTTGTACTCATATTCGACCAAACTTGCCATTTTATATAAATAATGTAAAATTGGAAACAACACCGGACATTATTAATTCTAGAGTAAGGGTGCAGGTCTTGCTCATCGTTCATCTTTGGCAGATGATTAGACAAAGACATGCTACACAACATATGACGTTCCCATTAAAAACTGTGGTCATCTTCATGTATTCATATTTGACCAAACTTGCCATTTTATATAAATAATGTAAAATTGGAAACAATACCGGACATTATTAATTCTAGAATAAGGTTCCAAGTCTTGCTCATCATTCACATTTGACAGATGGTTAGACAAAGACATGCTACACATCATATGACATTCCCATTAAAAACTGTCGTCATCTTCATGTATTCATATTTGACCAAACTTGCCATTTTATATAAATAATGTAAAATTGGAAACAACACCGGACATTATTAATTCTAGAATAAAGTTCCAGGTCTTGCTCATCATTCATATTTGACAGATGGTTAGACAAAGACATGCTACACAACATATGACATTCCCATTAAAAACTGTCGTCATCTTCATGTACTCATATTCGACCAAACTTGCCATTTTATATAAATAATGTAAAATTGGAAACAACACCGGACATTATTAATTCTAGAGTAAGGTTCCAGGTCTTGCTCATCGTTCATCTTTTGCAGGTGGTTAGACAAAGACATGATGCTACACAACATATGACATTCCCATTAAAAACTGTCGTCATCTTCATTTACTCATATTTGACCAAACTTGCCATTTTATATAAATAATGTAAAATTGGAAACAACACCGGACATTATTAATTCTAGAATAAGGTTCCAGGTCTTGCTCATTGTTCATCTTTGGCAGATGAATAGACAAAGAAATGCTACACAACATATGACATTCCCATTAAAAACTGTCATTATCAACATGTATTCATATTTGACCAAACTTGCCATTTTATATAAATAATGTAAAATTGGAAACAACACCGGACATTAGTAATTCTAGACTAAGGTTCCAAGTCTTGCTCATCGTTCACCTTTGGCGGATGGTTAGACAAAGACATGCTACACTACATATGACATTCCCATTAAAAACTGTCGTCATCTTCATGTACTCATATTCGACCAAACTTGCCATTTTATATAAATAATGTAAAATTTGAAACAACACCGGACATTATGAATTCTAGAATAAGGTTCCAGGTCTTGCTCATCGTTCATCTTTGGCAGATGATTAGACAAAGACATGCTACACAACATATGACATTCCCATTAAAAACTGTCGTCATCTTCATGTATTCATATTTGACCAAGCTTGCCATTTTATATAAATAATGTAAAATTGGAAACAACACCGGACATTATTAATTCTAGAATAAGGTTCCAGGTCTTGCTCATCATTCACATTTGACAGATGGTTAGACAAAGACATGCTACACAACATATGACATTCCCATTAAAAACTGTCTTCATCTTCATTTACTCATATTTGACCAAACTTGCCATTTTATATAGATAATGTAAAATTGGAAACAACACCGGACATTATTAATTCTAGAATAAGGTTCCAGGTCTTGCTGATTGTTCATCTTTTGCAGATGGTTAAACAAAGATATGCTACACAACTTATGACATTCCCATTAAAAACTGTCGTCATCTTCATGTACTCATATTCGACCAAACTTGCCATTTTATATAAATAATGTAAAATTGGAAACAACACCGGACATTATTAATTCTAGAATAAGGTTCCAGGTCTTGCTCATCATTCACATTTGACAGATGGTTAGACAAAGACATGCTACACAACATATGACATTCCCATTAAAAACTGTCTTCATCTTCATTTACTCATATTTGACCAAACTTGCCATTTTATATAGATAATGTAAAATTGGAAACAACACCGGACATTATTAATTCTAGAATAAGGTTCCAGGTCTTGCTGATTGTTCATCTTTTGCAGATGGTTAAACAAAGATATGCTACACAACTTATGACATTCCCATTAAAAACTGTCGTCATCTTCATGTATTCATATTTGACCAAACTTGCCATTTTGTATAAATAACGTAACATTGGAAAAAACACAGGACATTATTAATTCTAGAATAAGGTTCCAGGTCTTGCTCATCATTCATATTTGATAGATGGTTAGACAAAGACATGCTACACAACATATGACATTCCCATTAAAAACTGGCGTGATCTTCATGAACTCATATTTGACCAAACTTGCCATTTTGTATAAATAACGTAACATTGGAAACAACACAGGACATTATTAATTCTAGAATAAGGTTCCAGGTCTTGCTCATCATTCACACTTGACCGATGATTAGACAAAGACATGCTACACAACATATGACATTACCATTAAAAACTGTCGTCATCTTCATTTACTCATATTCGACCAAACTTGCCATTTTATATAAATAATGTAAAATTGGAAACAACACAGGACATTATTAATTCTAGAATAAGGTTCCAGGTCTTGCTCATCGTTCATCTTTTGCAGGTGGTTAGACAAAGACATGATGCTACACAACATATGACATTCCCATTAATAACTGACGTCATCTTCATTTACTCATATTTGACCAAACTTGCCATTTTATATAAATAATGTAAAATTGGAAATAACACCGGACATTATTAATTCTAGAATAAGGTTCCAGGTCTTGCTCATCGTTCATCTTTGGCAGATGAATAGACAAAGAAATGCTACACAACATATGACATTCCCATTAAAAACTGTCGTCATCTTCATGTATTCATATTTGACCAAACTTGCCATTTTATATAAATAATGTAAAATTGGAAACAACACCGGACATTAGTAATTCTAGACTAAGGTTCCAGGTCTTGCTCATCGTTCACCTTTGGCGGATGGTTAGACAAAGACATGCTACACTACATATGACATTCCCATTAAAAACTGTCGTCATCTTCATGTACTCATATTCGACCAAACTTGCCATTTTATATAAATAATGTAAAATTGGAAACAACACCGGACATTATTAATTCTAGAATAAGGTTCCCGGTCTTGCTCATCGTTCATCTTTGGCAGATGATTAGACAAAGACATGCTACACTACATATGACATTCCCATTAAAAACTGTCGTCATCTTTATTTACTCATATTTGACTAAATTTGCCATTTTATATAAATAATGTAAAATTGGAAACAACACCGGACATTATTAATTCTAGAATAATGTTCCAGGTCTTGCTCATCGTTCATCTTAGGCAGATGATTAGACAAGGACATGCTACACAACATATGACATTCCCATTAAAAACTGTCGTCATCTTCATGTATTCATATTTGACCAAACTTGCCATTTTATATAAATAATGTAAAATTGGAAACAACACCGGACATTATTAATTCTAGAATAAGGTTCCAGGTCTTGCTGATTGTTCATCTTTTGCAGATGGTTAAACAAAGACATGCTACACAACATATGACATTCCCATTAAAAACTGTCGTCATCTTCATGTATTCATATTTGACCAAACTTGCCATTTTATATAAATAATGTAAAATTGGAAACAACACCGGACATTATTAATTCTAGAATAAGGTTCCAGGTCTTGCTCATCATTCACATTTGACAGATGGTTAGACAAAGACATGCTACACAACATATGACATTCCCATTAAAAACTGTCGTCATCTTCATTTACTCATATTTGACCTAACTTGCCATTTTATATAAATAATGTAAAATTGGAAACAACACCGGACATTATTAATTCTAGAATAAGGTTCCAGGTCTTGCTGATCGTTCATCTTTTGCAGATGGTTAAACAAAGACATGCTACACAACATATGACATTCCCATTAAAAACTGTGGTCATCTTCTTGTACTCATATTCGACCAAACTTGCCATTTTATATAAATAATGTAAAATTGGAAACAACACCGGACATTATTAATTCTAGAGTAAGGGTGCAGGTCTTGCTCATCGTTCATCTTTGGCAGATGATTAGACAAAGACATGCTACACAACATATGACGTTCCCATTAAAAACTGTGGTCATCTTCATGTATTCATATTTGACCAAACTTGCCATTTTATATAAATAATGTAAAATTGGAAACAATACCGGACATTATTAATTCTAGAATAAGGTTCCAAGTCTTGCTCATCATTCACATTTGACAGATGGTTAGACAAAGACATGCTACACATCATATGACATTCCCATTAAAAACTGTCGTCATCTTCATGTATTCATATTTGACCAAACTTGCCATTTTATATAAATAATGTAAAATTGGAAACAACACCGGACATTATTAATTCTAGAATAAAGTTCCAGGTCTTGCTCATCATTCACATTTGACAGATGGTTAGACAAAGACATGCTACACAACATATGACATTCCCATTAAAAACTGTCGTCATCTTCATGTACTCATATTCGACCAAACTTGCCATTTTATATAAATAATGTAAAATTGGAAACAACACCGGACATTATTAATTCTAGAGTAAGGTTCCAGGTCTTGCTCATCGTTCATCTTTTGCAGGTGGTTAGACAAAGACATGATGCTACACAACATATGACATTCCCATTAAAAACTGTCGTCATCTTCATTTACTCATATTTGACCAAACTTGCCATTTTATATAAATAATGTAAAATTGGAAACAACACCGGACATTATTAATTCTAGAATAAGGTTCCAGGTCTTGCTCATTGTTCATCTTTGGCAGATGAATAGACAAAGAAATGCTACACAACATATGACATTCCCATTAAAAACTGTCATTATCAACATGTATTCATATTTGACCAAACTTGCCATTTTATATAAATAATGTAAAATTGGAAACAACACCGGACATTAGTAATTCTAGACTAAGGTTCCAGGTCTTGCTCATCGTTCACCTTTGGCGGATGGTTAGACAAAGACATGCTACACTACATATGACATTCCCATTAAAAACTGTCGTCATCTTCATGTACTCATATTCGACCAAACTTGCCATTTTATATAAATAATGTAAAATTTGAAACAACACCGGACATTATGAATTCTAGAATAAAGTTCCAAGTCTTGCTCATCGTTCATCTTTGGCAGATGATTAGACAAAGACATGCTACACAACATATGACATTCCCATTAAAAACTGTCGTCATCTTCATGTATTCATATTTGACCAAGCTTGCCATTTTATATAAATAATGTAAAATTGGAAACAACACCGGACATTATTAATTCTAGAATAAGGTTCCAGGTCTTGCTCATCATTCACATTTGACAGATGGTTAGACAAAGACATGCTACACAACATATGACATTCCCATTAAAAACTGTCTTCATCTTCATTTACTCATATTTGACCAAACTTGCCATTTTATATAGATAATGTAAAATTGGAAACAACACCGGACATTATTAATTCTAGAATAAGGTTCCAGGTCTTGCTGATTGTTCATCTTTTGCAGATGGTTAAACAAAGATATGCTACACAACTTATGACATTCCCATTAAAAACTGTCGTCATCTTCATGTACTCATATTCGACCAAACTTGCCATTTTATATAAATAATGTAAAATTGGAAACAACACCGGACATTATTAATTCTAGAGTAAGGTTGCAGGTCTTGCTCATCGTTCATCTTTGGCAGATGATTAGACAAAGACATGCTACACAACATATGACGTTCCCATTAAAAACTGTCGTCATCTTCATGTATTCATATTTGACCAAACTTGCCATTTTATATAAATTATGTAAAATTGGAAACAATACCGGACATTATTAATTCTAGAATAAGGTTCCAGGTCTTGCTCATCATTCATATTTAACAGATGGTTAGACAAAGACATGCTACACAACATATAACATTCCCATTACAAACTGTAGTCATCTTCATGATTTCATATTTGACCAAACTTGCCATTTTATATAAATAATGTATAATTGGAAACAACACCGGACATTATTAATTCTAGAATTAGGTTCCAGGTCTTGCTCATCATTCACATTTGACAGATGGTTAGACAAAGACATGCTACACAACATATGACATTCCCATTAAAAACTGTCGTCATCTTCATGTACTCATATTCGACCATACTTGCCATTTTATATAAATAATGTAAAATTGGAAACAACACCGGACATTATTAATTCTAGAGTAAGGTTCCAGGTCTTGCTCATCGTTCATCTTTTGCAGGTGGTTAGACAAAGACATGATGCTACACAACATATGACATTCCCATTAAAAACTGTCGTCATCTTCATTTACTCATATTTGACCAAACTTGCCATTTTATATAAATAATGTAAAATTGGAAACAACACCGGACATTATTAATTCTAGAATATGGTTCCAGGTCTTGCTCATTGTTCATCTTTGGCAGATGAATAGAAAAAGAAATGCTACACAACATATGACATTCCCATTAAAAACTGTCGTTATCTTCATGTATTCATATTTGACCAAACTTGCCATTTTATATAAATAATGTAAAATTGGAAACAACACCGGACATTAGTAATTCTAGACTAAGGTTCCAGGTCTTGCTCATCGTTCACCTTTGGCGGATGGTTAGACAAAGACATGCTACACTATATATGATATTCCCATTAAAAACTGTCGTCATCTTCATGTACTCATATTCGACCAAACTTGCCATTTTATATAAATAATGTAAAATTTGAAACAAAACCGGACATTATTAATTCTAGAATAAGGTTCCCGGTCTTGCTCATCGTTCATCTTTGGCAGATGATTAGACAAAGACATGCTACACAACATATGACATTACCATTAAAAACTGTCGTCATCTTCATTTACTCATATTCGACCAAACTTGCCATTTTATATAAATAATGTAAAATTGGAAACAACACAGGACATTATTAATTCTAGAATAAGGTTCCAGGTCTTGCTCATCGTTCATCTTTTGCAGGTGGTTAGACAAAGACATGATGCTACACAACATATGACATTCCCATTAAAAACTGTCGTCATCTTCATTTACTCATATTTGACCAAACTTGCCATTTTATATAAATAATGTAAAATTGGAAATAACACCGGACATTATTAATTCTAGAATAAGGTTCCAGGTCTTGCTCATCGTTCATCTTTGGCAGATGAATAGACAAAGAAATGCTACACAACATATGACATTCCCATTAAAAACTGTCGTCATCTTCATGTATTCATATTTGACCAAACTTGCCATTTTATATAAATAATGTAAAATTGGAAACAACACCGGACATTAGTAATTCTAGACTAAGGTTCCAGGTCTTGCTCATCGTTCACCTTTGGCGGATGGTTAGACAAAGACATGCTACACTACATATGACATTCCCATTAAAAACTGTCGTCATCTTCATGTACTCATATTCGACCAAACTTGCCATTTTATATAAATAATGTAAAATTGGAAACAACACCGGACATTATTAATTCTAGAATAAGGTTCCCGGTCTTGCTCATCGTTCATCTTTGGCAGATGATTAGACAAAGACATGCTACACTACATATGACATTCCCATTAAAAACTGTCGTCATCTTTATTTACTCATATTTGACTAAATTTGCCATTTTATATAAATAATGTAAAATTGGAAACAACACCGGACATTATTAATTCTAGAATAATGTTCCAGGTCTTGCTCATCGTTCATCTTAGGCAGATGATTAGACAAGGACATGCTACACAACATATGACGTTCCCATTAAAAACTGTGGTCATCTTCATGTATTCATATTTGACCAAACTTGCCATTTTATATAAATAATGTAAAATTGGAAACAATACCGGACATTATTAATTCTAGAATAAGGTTCCCGGTCTTGCTCATCGTTCATCTTTGGCAGATGATTAGACAAAGACATGCTACACAACATATGACATTCCCATTAAAAACTGTCGTTATCTTCATGTATTCATATTAGACCAAACTTGCCATTTTATATAAATAATGTAAAATTGGAAACAACACCGGACATTATTAATTCTAGAATAAGGTTCCCGGTTTTGCTCATCGTTCATCTTTGGCAGATGATTAGACAAAGACATGCTACACAACATATGACATTCCCATTAAAAACTGTCATCTACTTCATGTATTCATATTTGACCAAACTTGCCATTTTATATAAATAGTGTAAAATTGGAAACAACACCGGACAGTATTAATTCTAGACTAAGGTTCCAGGTCTTGCTCATTGTTCATCTTTGGCAGATGATTAGACAAAGACATGCTACACAACATATGACATTCCCATTAAAAACTGTCGTCATCTTCATGTACTCATATTTGACTAAAATTGCCATTTTATATAAATAATGTAAAATTGGAAACAACACCGGACATTATTAATTCTAGAATAAGGTTCCAGGTCTTGCTCATTATTCATATTTGATAGATGGTTAGACAAAGACATGCTACACAACATATTACATTCCCATTAAAAGCTGCGGTCATCTTCTTGTATTCATATTTCACCAAACTTTCCATTGTATATAAATAATGTAAAATTGGAAACAACACCGGACATTATTAATTCTAGAAGAAGGTTCCAGGTCTTGCTCATCATTCACATTTGCCAGATGGTTAGACAAAGACAAGCTACACAACATACGTCATTCCCATTAAAAACTGTCGTCATTTTCATGTATTCATATTCGACCAAACTTGCCATTTTATATAAATAATGTAAAATTGGAAACAACACTGAACATTATTAATTCTAGAATAAGGTTCCAGGTCTTGCTCATCGTTCATCTTTGGCAGATGATTAGACAAAGACATGCTACACAACATATGACATTCCCAATAAAAACTGTCATCATTTTCATGTATTCATATTTGTAAAAATGTAAAAATGGAAACAACACCGGACATTATTAATTCTAGAATAAGGTTCCAGGTCTTACTCATCATTCATATTTGACAGATGGTTAGACAAAGACATGCTACACAACATATAACATTCCCAATAAAAACTGTCATCATTTTCATGTATTCATATTTGACCAAACTTGCCATTTTATATAAATAATGTAAAATTGGAAACAACACCGGACATTATTAATTCTAGAAGAAGGTTCCAGGTCTTGCTCATCGTTCATCTTTGGCGGATGATTAGACAAAGATATGCTACACAACATATGACATTCCCATTAAAAACTGTCTTCATCTTCATGTACTAATATTTAACCAAACTTGCCATTTTATATAAATAATGTAAAATTGGATACAACACCGGACATTATTAATTCTAGAAGAAGGTTCCAGGTCTTGCTGATCGTTCATCTTTTGCAGATGGTTAAACAAAGACATGCTACACAACATATGACATTCCCATTAAAAACTGTCATCTTCATGTATTCATATTTGACCAAGCTTGCCATTTTATATAAATAATGTAAAATTGGAAACAACACCGAACATTATTAATTCTAGAATAAGGTTCCAGGTCTTGCTCATCATTCACATTCGACAGATGGTTAGATAAAGACATGCTACACAACATATGACATTCCGATTAAAAACTGTTATCATCTTCATGTACTCATATTCGACCAAACTTGCCATTTTATATAAATAATGTAAAATTGGAAACAACACCGGACATTAATAATTCTAGAATAAGGTTCCAGGTCTTGCTCATCGTTCATCTTTGGCGGATGATTAGACAAAGACATGCTACACTACATATGACATTCCCATTAAAAACTGTCGTCATCTTCATTTACTCATATTTGACCAAACTTGCCATTTTATATAAATAATGTAAAATTGGAAACAACACCGGACATTATTAATTCTAGAATAAGGTTCCAGGTCTTGCTCATCGTTCATCTTTGGCAGATGATTAGACAAAGACATGCTACACAACATATGACATTCAAATTAAAAACTGTTGTCATCTTCATGTATTCATATTTGACCAAACTTGCCATTTTATATAAATAATGTAAAATTGGAAACAACACCGGACATTAGTAATTCTAGACTAAGGTTCCAGGTCTTGCTCATCGTTCACCTTTGGCGGATGGTTAGACAAAGACATGCTACACTACATATGACATTCCCATTAAAAACTGTCGTCATCTTCATGTACTCATATTCGACCAAACTTGCCATTTTATATAAATAATGTAAAATTGGAAACAACACCGGACATTATTAATTCTAGAATAAGGTTCCCGGTCTTGCTCATCGTTCATCTTTGGCAGATGATTAGACAAAGACATGCTACACTACATATGACATTCCCATTAAAAACTGTCGTCATCTTTATTTACTCATATTTGACTAAATTTGCCATTTTATATAAATAATGTAAAATTGGAAACAACACCGGACATTATTAATTCTAGAATAATGTTCCAGGTCTTGCTCATCGTTCATCTTAGGCAGATGATTAGACAAGGACATGCTACACAACATATGACGTTCCCATTAAAAACTGTGGTCATCTTCATGTATTCATATTTGACCAAACTTGCCATTTTATATAAATAATGTAAAATTGGAAACAATACCGGACATTATTAATTCTAGAATAAGGTTCCCGGTCTTGCTCATCGTTCATCTTTGGCAGATGATTAGACAAAGACATGCTACACAACATATGACATTCCCATTAAAAACTGTCGTTATCTTCATGTATTCATATTAGACCAAACTTGCCATTTTATATAAATAATGTAAAATTGGAAACAACACCGGACATTATTAATTCTAGAATAAGGTTCCCGGTTTTGCTCATCGTTCATCTTTGGCAGATGATTAGACAAAGACATGCTACACAACATATGACATTCCCATTAAAAACTGTCATCTACTTCATGTATTCATATTTGACCAAACTTGCCATTTTATATAAATAGTGTAAAATTGGAAACAACACCGGACAGTATTAATTCTAGACTAAGGTTCCAGGTCTTGCTCATTGTTCATCTTTGGCAGATGATTAGACAAAGACATGCTACACAACATATGACATTCCCATTAAAAACTGTCGTCCTCTTCATGTACTCATATTTGACTAAAATTGCCATTTTATATAAATAATGTAAAATTGGAAACAACACCGGACATTATTAATTCTAGAATAAGGTTCCAGGTCTTGCTCATTATTCATATTTGATAGATGGTTAGACAAAGACATGCTACACAACATATTACATTCCCATTAAAAGCTGCGGTCATCTTCTTGTATTCATATTTCACCAAACTTTCCATTGTATATAAATAATGTAAAATTGGAAACAACACCGGACATTATTAATTCTAGAAGAAGGTTCCAGGTCTTGCTCATCATTCACATTTGCCAGATGGTTAGACAAAGACAAGCTACACAACATACGTCATTCCCATTAAAAACTGTCGTCATTTTCATGTATTCATATTCGACCAAACTTGCCATTTTATATAAATAATGTAAAATTGGAAACAACACTGAACATTATTAATTCTAGAATAAGGTTCCAGGTCTTGCTCATCGTTCATCTTTGGCAGATGATTAGACAAAGACATGCTACACAACATATGACATTCCCAATAAAAACTGTCATCATTTTCATGTATTCATATTTGTAAAAATGTAAAAATGGAAACAACACCGGACATTATTAATTCTAGAATAAGGTTCCAGGTCTTACTCATCATTCATATTTGACAGATGGTTAGACAAAGACATGCTACACAACATATAACATTCCCAATAAAAACTGTCATCATTTTCATGTATTCATATTTGACCAAACTTGCCATTTTATATAAATAATGTAAAATTGGAAACAACACCGGACATTATTAATTCTAGAAGAAGGTTCCAGGTCTTGCTCATTGTTCATCTTTGGCGGATGATTAGACAAAGATATGCTACACAACATATGACATTCCCATTAAAAACTGTCTTCATCTTCATGTACTAATATTTAACCAAACTTGCCATTTTATATAAATAATGTAAAATTGGATACAACACCGGACATTATTAATTCTAGAAGAAGGTTCCAGGTCTTGCTGATCGTTCATCTTTTGCAGATGGTTAAACAAAGACATGCTACACAACATATGACATTCCCATTAAAAACTGTCATCTTCATGTATTCATATTTGACCAAGCTTGCCATTTTATATAAATAATGTAAAATTGGAAACAACACCGAACATTATTAATTCTAGAATAAGGTTCCAGGTCTTGCTCATCATTCACATTCGACAGATGGTTAGATAAAGACATGC